>VYXC01013174.1:412890-445390 GCA_013397175.1 Platysteira castanea
CAACAGAAGATACAGGTTTTGGTCTGTTTTTAAATATATATTTTTTAAACTACACTCTATCTTTTTCTAGTTTGACCTAGCAGTTAGAAGTGGTAAGTAAAGAATGAACCCACCACCCCTTCAGACCAGATAATCCTTAACAAAATACCAGAAGTAACTGGATTACCATCAGCAGCTAAGAAACAACTTACACTTGAACAACAGCCATGTATGAACATAAAGCAGTTATAGCACAGAATATAAATGTAACTTCAGTCTTAGCTTTCCTCATTTTTCATTTGTCTAACTCTCAGATTTACAGTTTAACTTGGATTTAATAGTTTTTCAACTTTGAAATTGAAGAACTTAAATTAAAAAAAACAGAGATAAAGGAAGTGAAATAGGCAAAAGCTGAAATGCTTGCAATACTTTCAGAATAATATGTAGCCTTCTTCATGGAAAAGGAGTTTTTAGAGAGGCTCTGAAAACCATTCTGTATGTTTTGTTGCCTGCTCTGAAGGGTTCGATCTTGGGGACGAAGACAAATATAACTGAGCAGAGAAGCAATTTACCAAAGAATTGTAATCTGGAACTTCTTGCAGACCAGTCCATACGGATCACTTATACTGAAAAGCAGGTGCTTTCAAAATTTCAAATTACTCCATTAATATTACTAGGAGTACATATACTTAAGGCTGAAAATTCAAAGGTGACAACATTAGTATATACTTCTAAATGGTTGTCATCAATATAAAGCCAGTATCTTGTTATAAGCTATTCTTTGGTGTTCCACTCAAACTGAAAAGAAAAGAAGTGGATGAGGGTCAAGCTCCAGCTTAACTAGTCCTTATTAAACTGTGTTCAGTTCAACTTACTGTTTTCTCCTCAAGGAGCCCTAATAGTCACCCCAATTAATTTTCCTTCTTAAAAAAAACCAAATAGCTGATTTCACAGCCTAAAATGTCATTTTGTTTTAATACCTTTTGAGCACTTTGTAGGCATCTCAATCCTTACTTTTACATTTTCTTCCTAGAAAGCTTGCCTTACGTTAAATATTTTCTGGGAAACTGAATAATAAGATTGAGATCTGCACAAATAAGGGGATTTTTTCGTTCCATTCAAGAGTCAGTTCCCTCCCTCTTCCTTGGCTGCAAAAGATGTTAGCTCTGAAATTGCTGCACTGAGTATGCTTCCTGTATTGTTTCCTGTAGGTGGCTCTTTAGTGAGGAATTCCACAGCATTTAACCAAGTGCATGTGACAATCTTCCATGTCGTATCTCCAAAATATAGGCCAAGAAGAGAGAAAAACTTTGTGTCATGTGTATAAATAACTACAAAAAAACACCCCAATGGATTCAAGTTTCTCTCCCATCAGCAAAAATATTAAATGCAGAAAAACATTGTGACCGAATTCCAGAGGTTTCTGTTTCCTTCTGTTCTTAATTAATCTAAGTGGTTTTCTGCACTAGCTACATGTAAGACTTGACTTCAGTGGACACAATTTCTACAGGTCTTTCTGAGAAATCATTTTCCTACAGAGACTATGCAAATACATGCAGTTGAATCCTGCAAGTTTCCTGGTAGACAGTTCTGTTGATCTGTAATCAAAAACCAAGGAAACTTGTGCAACAACCCCTGCAAGACTGAAATTCTACTTTAAAAAGGAAAAACAAAACCAAAAGAAAAAAAGGGGATCTTTTAAATTTAGATATAATTACCTTAAGTATTAAGTGTTTCTCATGGAGTTACATTCCATTTTTATCCTGAGAACTCATCTAGTGCTCACCTTGCTTTTAAAATTACTATTATTAAGGTTACCTACATAATAAATAGTGTGTGTGTCTGTATCACTTAGGTGCTTTGCACTTTAACTTTTCAATCATATTGCCTGGTGGACATAGTTTTACTTCCCTGAGGGAGATGGTCCTGCTTTTTTTCCCCCTAAACTCCAGGGACAAGCACCCTTCTTCACTTTCCCAGTCATTCAGTTTCCATAACAATCATTCAAAGGTATTCCCGTTCATGAGGTATTTACCCAGCATGGACACAACTCTGATAAAAACACTGGGGAGAACAGTTCCCCTGACACACAGGTATTAGTCTTAGCAGCAACAACTATAAGTGACCCATTTGCACCACCAAGAGGCTCCCTTGATAGAAAAATCTAAGAGTCCACAGCATTCCTACTTTTAAAGCAGCAAACCCACAATGGCTAAAATGCCACCAAACCAGTAGGGAAATGCCCATCTTGAAGAAGGGACGCTAGAAACGCCTAATTGTGACAAGTGTGCACTTCCACACTGCCACCTATTGGGAGATTTTAAAGAACTTCATAAATATTAGCAATTCTAGCGGAAGCTGTTACCATGAGACAGACACCACTCCTGTCCCACAGAAAAAGAACAACTTGTGGATCAAGGGGAGGAATTTCAAAGGTGTACCACCAGTGCTGCCTAACTAACGCCTAAATATATTTCCTCACCTTCACCATGGACCACTGCAGGTCCACACTTACCAGGCTACAAATATGAAGTCCTTTGAAAGCTGGATTTAGATGCCTAAGTGCAAGGCTGAAATTCACACTGCATCAGCTCTTTCACTGTTCCACAAGAGTTGCCAAGGGCTGCATTCTGCAGTCCTACACTCCACAGTGGTGCTACCTAGTGACAGATGCAGAAGGCTGCTTCCCTGTTAAAAATGACCAGAACATAATACAGCATAACACAAATTTTTCAGGGATGCAAGCAAGTGAAACAAGCATTCAGGCTGCGCGGGTATTGTATTATTCATAAAAAAAAGACTCGGCCAGAGGCGAGTAAAATATCCTTGCTCTTTTAATTCCCACCACCCATAAATAATCTTCCTGTTTGTGTTTTATTGGAAAACAACTGATTTAAAAGTCACCTAGTGCTATAATCCCCGCTTCACAACTGCCATCTGTCCTGCAGCGGGAGTAACAGACCCTTTCATTCACAAGCAGAGCCAGCAGAATAAAGAGGAAGAGGAGGAGTTGAAGGGGAAGAGAGCGAGAAAGAGGATAAATTCCATTTGTGCTATTAAAAAAAATAGAAAAGTGAACTCAGTGGTTGAAAAGTGAAGATAAAAAGATGAAAACAGTAATCTTGCTACAGAAACCAGAGAATTATGTTCTTGCTCTGCCCCTCTTTTTTCTTTTTTTTTTTTTTTTTGTTTCACACTGTACAAACTGTAGCACCCTGAACAACTCACTCCCCTGCTATTTCCAGCACTTTAGAGAAACTTTTCAACATTTCTGTTCGACACATATTTTCAGCAGTGAGGTGAAGACAATAAGTAAACAGGTAGTGAAGGGCTATTTAGAGAGCTGGTCAGTCACAGTAGTAATAATAACAACGCAAAAAGAAAAAACCCCACACAGCACAGAACATCTATCCTATGCGCTGTAGCCACAGACAACACATGACCTCTGACAAACAGTTTTCAGAGTAATTTTAATGCTACTCTGGATTTAACTTGACTAACTGGTAGCAATTGAGCACATCTTTTTTTGTGGCAGCAGTTATCTAAAATGCTACAATAACAGCATCAAAAGTAGAATGGTGGAAGATTGGTTTTCCATTGTGCTGCTGAACTGGCATAATGCCCACTTTAAAAGCAATTCGCTGCTCATCACTGAAATCTGGCAGACACGACACTAAATGCCTTGAGAAAAAAAAGAGGGTCTTGAGAAGGGGGAACCACTCCAACCACCAAGCAAAGAAAAAGAAGGAGACTAAAAAAAAAAGGGAAGAAAGAAAGCAAAGAATGATGAATCTATGTAAGAAGAGAAAATTGCAAAAATAAAAAGTTTAGCACTGCATGCAGACTCAACAGGCACTACTTAATTTGCTTGAAGATTTTATCGCAGGCTTGCATTAGTAATATCAGAGCAAAACAAAAGCAAATATATATTTATGTCTGTCTATTGTTCTGATGAAGTGAAAACGTACTGAGTTACGTCAATCATTTGTCAAACACATCTTCCTAGTTTTATTTACCACTAAATATAATGAGTAAATATGTGATAATAAAACTCTTCTTTTTATACGGACATATACAATTTTTTCCCACAACTAAATACAGGTAATGATTTAGGAAGCTTTCAAAATGTCTTTTTACTGTCAATAAAACTAATTCTATTCCCATTTTCATGTTAAAAAAAGGCTTTACAAATGAAAATTCAAATTAAAATTCTGATTATAGTGTAGTGTGACAACACCTGTATTTATAATTTTACTGTCAGCTAGCTTGTAGTGTTTAACAATAGCTTGAAGCAGAAAAGTAATTGGAATTTGTCTGTAACATGCCAGATGACGACGCTGGGCACTTTGCTGTGCTAAAGCAAATTTGGTTTGATGACAAAATAACCTTAGAAAGATCGGACAGCAACCCCCCACCCTCCAAAAGGTTAAATAAAGCTATCCCTTACCCAGGGACAAAATCTAACTGCGGGAAACCGAAACAGCTGAGCAGTGGCTGCAGAAACCAGGGTACCCCGGGGAGCTCTCCTGAACAGGCATCCCTCAAGTCCCTCCCTGCAACATTCACCTCCCAGCAGCTCTTCTAAAATGGTGTATCCAGTATCATCATCGATGTAATTCAGAAACCCAGGAGAGAAAGGAAGCAAAGGACACCAGCTTGGGAAGAGATGCCAACACAAATGCTGCGGTTCCATGGACCTCTGTGGGAGTAAAAAAGGAAGCCTACAACAAAAATGTGCAATGCCAGTGTGAACAGAGAAGTGTCCTGTGTTTTGATTATCTCCCACACACATACACTCACACATACTAACTGGTGCATGCTGACAGGCCAGGTCAAAACTAGGACACAAGCACATACACCTTTAAAGAAAAAGGTAAAAAAAAGGCAAAAAAAAAAGCTTTTCAATCTGAGGATTTCAAAACTCAAACACATGCCACTCTCCACACACAACTTGTCTTACTGAAGTTGACAAATTAAAAGCCCATGTTTTTCATTATGCTGAAGACAGAAAAAAAATAAAGAAAAGGAAGCCACATAAGAAAGAAAAACAGAATGACAGTGATGTTTTAGTTTACACTAGATATGGCAACACATACAAACTGTCAAAACTATGGAGTGAAAAAAGCTGTTATCAAGCAACTGTCAAGAGAGTCCTCTGAGATTTGGAAATCTTGTGTTTATTGTAACTACTGCACATTACACAAAGAAAGAAACATCCCTCTCCTTACCATTGCTGCTAAATATCATGCAAGAGAACCCAGACTTCTCCCTCACTATTTAGATTAATTTTTTTTCCTGTGCAATTCTGTGCTTGACAGCATAGGGACCCTCCTTTTTCAGGTTTTTTATTCTTTGGTCAAAGTTCAGAGAGAAACTTGAGGTTATATCAAGCATTATTTCATTTTCAAGAACTGTCAACACCCATTTTATGTTGTTAACTTGTGTCCATCACTTAAGAGTAGAACTGCTGACACCAAAATACACAGAGTAAGAATTCCTCTCTTAAAACACGTACATAGAAAGAGCAAAGATAATAGAAACAGCTATTTTACTAGACATACTAACAATTCTTTTTCATGTATTTTAACATAGTGACTAGAAATGAGTCAGTTAACTGGCAGTGGGCTACAACATTCAAAGGTTTAGTCTGAATCTATTAATGCAGATTTTAAATTGCACTTTCTGATTATAAGAAAACAACTACCCCTCAGAGAGAAATCCCCAGTATCTACAGGATTTCAATAGAGCGTTCAAAGTACTGTTTTGAGTGACAGCCTTCTATGATGATTTCTCAACATTCCGACCATGCTGATACCTGGTTAAAACCTTGTGACCAAAAACCAGATTGCTTTTTGGTCTTTAGTCACTGTAAAATCACATTTATTATAATTTCTACACTTCAGGTTTATGTAAAAGTCATCTTTATTCTGAATCACGGGTTTTACAGAACAAACATCTGATGAGGCCCCAAGATTTAGCCTGAAGTTCTTGAGAAACAATGAAGCCTTGAATGTGCATGCTTTTATGGAATTTTTACTGCATCGGTTGTGGGGAGGGAAGTGTCGAACCCAAAACCTCAATAAAGGAGGACTCAAATATTATTTGAGCACAAGAGCAAATGATCAGTTGCCCCTGTGAAGTCAATAAGCCCACAGAGAGTACAGTAATTTTAAATGCCTCAAAACTGGTGTTATTTCATTCTGAATTTGTTAGGGATATCACATAATCTCTGTAGATCTTCATGTGAGTGGACTTTCTAGGACCAAGCATCAGCTCCTGTTGGAGTTACCCGCAGCGGCCACCACTCTGCAGACACCAGACACCTCCTGGGAATCGCTGTTCCTCACCCCTGAGCACAGTCTGATATAGCCCAACTGCTCAAACTAACAGGGACATCTTCACATTTTTGCATATATAGATTTTTTTTTTAAGTCTTAGGAGCACTTCTTCAAAATGTCATAATATTTATGATCATTAGATGAGAATACTTGAACAAAAATTCAGCCTGACATATTATATTCCCCACAACTTCCATGACCACTTAGGTATAATTTTATCTCCAAATATTGGTTAACCTCATATAACACAATGACTAACATCTCAATGTGAAACATAAAATAAAATTATTGACAAACTTAACAATAATGAATTTTTCCCACAAAAAACTGCTTTGTTAGCTGCACTATTTTCTAGCTTTGACTCTCAAGTACTTCCTCCTCCTGGCTTATAAGAGTTTTAAAGTACCATAACAATTACTGCACAAACAGCTGCAGCTATATGTCCATTTAACCCAGTCTTTTGAGAAATATATATTAATACCCTAATATAAGCTTACACACATGCTCACACAAAACATAAGAAACAAAACAGCGGTCTGATCCTCAGAAATTTAATGACACAAAATAAAGCTATTTTCAAGACTGGCAGAGTTGTAATACTGCATAGATATGATCCATATGCTAAAAGTCAATTCAAGTACTTATTGCTCCACAAATACAAGCAGTTCTTGTCAGTGAACTGCAGTGAAAAAAGGAAAGACTATATGGAAGGTTTGGTGCAGAGCAAGGGTGAATTGTTGAACTGGTCCTGGTCTTTAACTATGATTAGATATAGAATTATTAAAGTTTGTATAACATAATAAAGTTAGCCTGACTCATCAAGGTCTTTTCATCTTATCTAGTCTACCAAATATCCTTTGAAAGTTCATAAAAGCACTCTGACAGCTGTATTTTAAAAAAGTCAAGTCTGACTGAAAAGCTCATCTGCCAAATCCTCTCCTTCTTCTTATACGCTTCTAAGGGTTAGGACACACAGGGGAAAAAAAGTATGAGAGAAAAAGAGAGGGTCATTATAGCTGAAATTCAACACATTGAAGTTGGCACCATCAAAATAAAAGAGCTCCTCCCATTAATCATGAAATTTAGAGTACTGGAAGATCTACCAGACCTGTTTTACTGAACAGGAAGATTTAGTGCCAGAATATTGTTCAATTGAGTTAGCATTATCAGTGGAAAAAATATGCTCTATTTCCTATTATTTATGAAGCCCTGTTCTTTTCTTTCTTACCAATTACATTCCCTATCATTTCCAAAATATACAAACTGTTTTCAATCAACAGATTTCTTTATTACAGCGTACTGCATGCTTGTTACTGCCTCTTTTCTATATTGAACCCTTGATTGGACAAGCATTTCAAATTTAACATGGACTGTGATTGCACACATCAAACAAATTAAACCTGCCAATCTCTTTTTGGAGGATATCCTTTATATATACTATCACTGAAGAGTACCCCAAGTATATTTGCTTAGAAGAAATGGGGAAGGAGGAAATACTATTATGGCAGAGTCAGAAGACATTCACTTCCCCATGATATGTAACTGGTCCTGCATCCTCTTTTTCCTGTTTTCCAGTGAATTATTTTATAACAGAGAAACATACTTACTGAATTTCTCAGTGTCTGTTTTACAATCATCAGTCTATTTTTCCTTTTGGAAAATAGCTAATCATCTTGCAAAAATGAGATGGCAGTAAGAGATGAACAATCCAGTAAGCCTGAAACTGATTTTCCTTAGGTTAAGCAGTTGCAAAGCCAGATTAAACAGTTCTTTGTAGAGTAACAGAACTAAAATGCATTGGGTTATGCAAGCCTGTTCAAAATGAGACTCAGCTTTGCAGAGCTTTTGACTCTACAAGCAGGCAACCAGCGACAGGATGGAGGAACAGTCTTAAGCCGCACCGGGGGAGGTTTAGGTTGGATATTAGAAGGAATTTCTTCACAGAAAAGGTGATTAGACATTGGAACAGGCTGCCCAGGGAGCTGGTGGAGTCACCATCCCTGGAGCTGTTTAAGAAACAACTGGACATGGCACTCAGTGCTATGGGTTAGTTGGCATGGCAGTGTTTGGTCACAGGTTGGACTTGATCATCTTGGAGGTCTTTTCCAACCTTAATGATTCTATGACCCCACAAAGATGAAAATACTGGAAAGCATTTGCTTGAAAGAAGTAGTTAGAGATGCATTGGTTCAAAATCAAGGTCAAGTGGGAAGAAGTCTAAAAACAGAAAAGCAAATCACAGAAAGCCCCTGCAATATCAAAAAACAGAACTGAGCAAAGTCAAGACAATCAAGACAAGTCAAGTAATGTACAAAACCCAGAGAATAAATCAGAAAAAATTTAATTATGATACCTGCTAGCAATGCTTGACTAAAAGCACTCACAGTTCTTTGCACTTACTAAAGCTTAATATAAATCTCTCTTCTGTAAATGCTCATGAAACTGATAATATATATACTTATCTGGAAGACACTATCAGTTTCCTGCTTTACCTGCATCATCAGGGAATCATAAAAAGGACAGACTATTCATGCTGCTTTTACAGCTGCTGAGCACTGAATCTTCATTCAGGAGATCAAGGTGCTACACTCAGCTTTGCCACCACGTTCCAGCATTGTACCAGACAGTTGCTGAATTCAGGCTTCATTTTTTGTCTGTAGAACAGGTTGGATAGCACCTCCTCCTCTGACCCACTGCTTCTCTTGCACTACAAATTCGATAGGCAGGAATGGTCTTAGAGATTGCCTATTTGTGGTGCACCAAACCTCTAGATAGCAACAGAATACAAATAGTGATGTGAAACCAGTCTTCTGAGAGGAGAGGTAAACAATAAACCACATTTCCAATTTTTGTTTCAGAGATGCCTCTGCTGGCATCTGTATTTTTGATGGCATAAAATATTCCTCTTTAACTGCTGAAGATGCTCAAGTCAGAGCTGCTATAAGTTATGTGAGGCACTTCAACAATTTGAATACTATTTAAATTTGGGCAGTGTTCATTCTCATCAAAAAGTCACAAGTCTTTAAGGGTGAAAACTCTACTCCTGTCTCTCAGAGAGGGAGGAAAGAATACAATGGAAGACCTGGATCTTGAAACTAAGAACTTATATCTGTAGTTAGAGCAGGTATTCATCTAATTTTTGCTGAAACTGGTAAATTCAGTTTTGAAAGCAATAATGAAACCAGGTATCTAGCACATGATAGAAGTCATCTGCACATTTCCATTGAGATATGCAAAACCAAGACAAAACCAAAACCAAGATTAAAAACTTGCTAAATTTCTTAGAAGTTGAATTAGAAAGCTTAAAATGAAATTTAATGAAGAATCTGCTGCTCTACCTTGTTTTCACTTGACACAGAATTTACACCAACAATGTACTGAATGACTAGGTGTTGCTGTGACTATCATTAAAAAGACAAAAATGAGAACAATGAGGATCCACTGCAAAAATCTAAAAATATTTCTAAGCATTCAGTACTATCTCATTTAGTGAGTTACACATGGGTTTCTGCCTACCACGGGCAGTCTTGGTGCTCCCCACCCGAACAGAGGAGGTTGAACACCATCAGCCACCCTCCGGTGGGACACTCACTTCTAGAACAAGCCCAACACTCTTTATGGTACAGCCTTCTTCACCACAGGGAGGAACGCCAACCACTGGGAGGATACAAACACACTGGATAAGGCCTAACTTGCACACTCAGAAAGCGCGGCAGGAAAACTCACTCTGAGGAAAATTGAGATGTTAATGCCGGAAGTTCCCAGTACCCACCTTTTGCTGCAATTATACCTTCAGTTAGACACTACTTTATAGACAATGAAATGGGCAAGATGGAGTAGGGCACACACAATGAATGCCATCTCTCACTACATGGGAAGGAAAAACCTATGGGTTAAAATGGATGTAAAGGTTCAGTGAAGAAATAATTTGTTAGAGGTCACCCTTTTAACTCAGTTTTGCTCCGAGGCTTGGAAGATGTAAACATGTTGTGCTTAGAGAAACTGTCTCCACTAACACAAATACAGCTTTTTCATGAGACTAAACTGTGAAGGTCTTTTGACAATACCAGGTACTATTCACAGCTATAATGGTTTTTAGAACACATAATCCACTACATAATCACAGGTTCAGGTGACTAAGCACTCCACAATTTAGATGGTAGGGGCTGAGCAGGAAAATGAACTTTGGAGCCCACTCTGTCAGACAAATCTATCACTCTGCAGATGACAGACCCCAGTGTCTTCTTAGTAATGCTCTGGATTTGTGACACTGAAGAAAATAGTATTTCTGTATTTAAGTGCAAACATTATGTGAAGATAACAATTAGAATTTCATCCTCACAGAAAACTACTACTGCTGAAACTCATCTAAACAGAAGAAACATTGAAATGATTTAAAAATAATACAAATATATATAACCACTGAATTTAGAAACAAACACAAACACTTTGGGCCAATGGAAAAGCTTCAGAATCAGTGCTGAGAACTGCCTAATATAGTTATTTAGATTTTAGTAAATATTGTGGCATTAACTTGATCTTGGCAACAGCTTCCCAAAATCCACATTAAGCCTCTAGAAATTCTAAGTATTCTACAAAGGGATTCTCAGGTGCTGTGCTTACACCATGTCAGAGAAAAGCCTATACTCAAAATTCTTATTCAGACACCTGAACCACAAATGTGAACCTAAGCTGGGCAGAAAAGACACAGACAGAGAGGTGCATTCCATAAAGACACTCAGCAGTGTGAGGGACACCTTGACGGAAGTTTTGCTCAAGGTACTTAATAGACACATTTAAAATGGGCATAATTCCTCTGCCCTGGGGGCACCTTTCTGACACAGAGCTGGATAAGGAAGCTCTTTTTATGTTAAGAAATAGCTTACACTACTGTACTGGCTAGTGACCTTGGCATTATCAACTCTGTTTCTGCAAATTATTGTAAGTTCATCCAGCTCATCTTCTTGACCATTTCTTAACAAATCAGACTTTAAAATAAGAAAAACACAAAGCAAGATTGTGAAGGAGCCAGTAAACAACATCCAGATATGTCACATATGTCACTGATACAATTTATTCTGAGAACAAATTTATATGAAATAGCTAAGTAAAGATTTTGAGTGCAACTAGACTTGAAGTCTGATGACAAAATCTAAGCCATAAAATCTGTGGAGACAACTGACAGATAACCACAAAAACCCACTGCAGACACTGAAGTTATTCAGGAGAACTGGAAATGTCTTGCAACTGCTGCTGTAGGGACCATACAAAGGCTACAGCTGCTTTGTGTATGTATGTAAAAACATGTATAAGGTGAACTGTCTTTGCAAACCAGTACTCTATAATAACCCCTTTTGCTTTTATTTCTTGGTCATAGGTCTCCTGGAGGAACAAAACTAAACATTTCTGAGAGTTTAAACTGTTATCTTTTAGCCACAGAAGCCACTGTAGTGCCTTTTCTTCAAAAGGTATAAGAATTTTTACTTACTCAAATCAAAAGGAAAATGCTAACTAATGTTTATTTTAAACTGCTGAGAGTTGGCCTGAAACCGGTTCTGACCAGGTTATCACAGGAAACATTTGCTTCAGATCCAGCTGGCTACTGGTAAATCAAAGGGCCAAGCTAATGGGGTGGAAATTCCAGCCTCACCCAGTGCTGGTGCCATCCACATCCAGACCCAGGGACTGATGCCTTCACTTCTCTGCAGATTAGCAGCTGCTATCTGGACACTAAGATGTATCTACTGCTTTCCCAAAGGATTTCTAGAAAGGGAAATAGTCATACACAGAATGACACAGCACTGTAAAATATTTTCAAAATGCTGGAATAAGTAATCATTTTTTCTGTGCATAAATTACATTAAAAGCCTATGTAACGTTTTTCAAAAGTAATATAAGAATCCCTGTTGAAAGCTACTGAGTAAATACTATTCTTTTGCATTAAGCTATGCACAAACCAAAAAAATTTTTATGAAATGTGAATTTAACCACTTTGCAAACACCAAATATTCATAATGTCAACTTCTAGGACATTTACATCTGAGCAAGTACAGGGAAATCACAGATTTATTTTCAAAGATAATGGTAAGGAGAGGGATACAGGGAGTTCGTGTGAAATTTATTGTCGGTATTTCTATTGACCTTCAACTAGAAGATTCTACGCAGCTTCTCATACATTATAAGAAGGTGAGAGTTAATAAAACAGAAGGAAAAGCTTTAAGAAGTATATTTTATTATTGTGAACACTGCAGGAGAGTACTGTCATCTGATAACCTGGAAGGAACAACTTTATAACAGCACACTGACATATCTACATGCCCCATCCCTGGCAGTGTCCAGGCCAGGTTGGATGGCGCCCTGAGCAATCTGATCGAGGGGGTGGCATCCCTGCCCGTGCTGGGGGGGTTGGAATGAGGTGATCTTTAGGGTTCCTTCCAACCCAAGCCCTTCTGTGATTCTGTGATAATGTCTAACATATGCTCCAGTGCCTCAGTATTTCAGAATGGACAGTTCTGTGATCTACAGACAACTGACCAATTGCATACAAATGTTTCAATGCAGGAGCCTAAACTGACCAGTAAGTACTTGGACAGTATCAAGAATAGCATATCAGTGAAATGATAACAGTTTGATTTTTTTGCTCTCCACCTTTAATGTATATGTAACATTGTGGAACTTGCTTTCAGAAATCAGGTATCTAACACTAATAAATTACGCACCCATTACAGATGACCTTTGGAGATGCTAAAGGTACAGTCACAATCATGCATTTAAAAAAAAATCTTGCTTTTCACGATAATGGTGAATGTACAAAATTAAATGAGGCTTGCAACATAATCAGCGTGGTTGGCTGCTTTAATACATTCCATTTCAATTTCAAATCACCCCAAGCCAAGAGTGACGAATCTAATTTGTTCAGTTGTTCACAAAAACACTGAAAAGATGTAAGCAGACCTATCAAGAGCTGGTAACATGGCCTGCTTTCAAAAGCAATTAATCAGTTTTTACAGAACCAGAAACTCTTAAAATACTCAAAATCAGTTAAATCCACATACTATTAGGAGAGAGGAAAGGAATTCTCCTAGTAAGAGCATCTTACACATCGAGTTATTGCTTAAACCCACAAAAGCCAGAATATTTAAATAGAAAGGCCAAATCCCTAACAAAAAGGTGCAGTCAGGTGGTCCACTAACAGCAATAACCCATTGTAATTCCACTTCAAAGGTTTGACTGCTCTTTATGATGTTTTTCAACTGTATTTCATATTTAACTGGATTTTATGAGTTCTTGCTAATATTAAATAGGCATATTTGGCTGCAGTAGAATAAGTACACAGATTACAAGTAACTTTGTATAAAGCCTGTCATATACAAAGAATACACACTTTCAAAAGCAGAACAAGCTCCCATGTAATTAAAAATACAGAGATTCATTACTTCCCACTCAAAAAATAGTGAGAGCAATGTTGTCTTATCTTTGACATCTGTCATACTTGCCATGCTCTGTGGATTTTGGTCCTGAAGGCCCCACGGATTTCTCTGGCTGAGAAAATTTTTCCAGAAGCTACTGAAACCAATTCTGATTAACGAGACTGAAAGTAACTTACAAATGGAACAGCACCATACCAGACTGCATCCATTCAGTCATTAATTAGCATCTTCATGAGAGGAAATTTTTGAAAGGGTTTCAAATCCAGCAGAATTATCCAAAACACAGCTTTGATTGTAACAGGAGATGACTGGTAGACAAGCTTTTCTGAAGAATGATGATCTTGTGTATCAGCACATCAGTGCCGTTGGAAGACTTGGAATTCAACTGCCATTTACTTACTCAAATCATTACCACCACCGATTTGAGGAAATGACTTTCCTTTAACATCAGGCATAAGGACAACATACACACAAGTAAAACAAGACACCTGAAAGTAAATTGCTCTGTCAAAAACAGTCACTGAAACAGCAGAGATGACAACAGACTAAAGCATCTGCTGCTGGCAAAGAAGATCAACTATAAACAAAAGAAAAAAGCCATTGTGATCTAGTTTTGGATGAAGCATGTGACCAAAATTAAATACTGTTGCTTTACTTTGTTTATGACAAAATCCCATAACCTTACTAAAAGAACAACCCCCACATGGGACATTTAATCCAAAAAGGCTTGAAATACAAACAGGAAAATATATATTTAATAAACACTTGCCCAACTTATTAATGACTTTTTGTTCAGGTATTTGATAACAGCTAGCTTTATCGCAATTTAAGCTGCAGCCTCTTAGCTACATATCAACTTCGTAACAGCACATTTTTTTGAAAATCAACTTTTGTTATGTTCTCAAAGGTGTGAGATCTAACTCACCATCATTTTTCACCTTCATCTACTTTTCACACAATACTTTACAGATTGAGAGGCAAATCCCCAAAACAGATCCCCAGCAGATCCCCAAAACACCAGAAAAAAAGATTAAGATGAAAAAGAAGTGTACCTCCTTTCTATCTGAAAGGGAACCTGTTACACTGAAACACTCTCCCATTTAATGAAATGCTGCTCACCCCTAAAGTAAATCCTTATCTGACTGTGAGGAGCAAACAAACGTATAATACTTAGTGATACACATAATTCCAGAAAAAAATCCCACAGAACCTGGCTACTTAGATACATTTCTGGGATGGGTGCCCAAGACAGCATTCTTTCAGACCATGTGCAGAGGAGTCTTTCATCATCCTCTAGAAGAACATCACCACATTATGCAGCAGTTGCTTGCAGGGGACCCATATCTAAAGATACATCACTTTAGTACACAGCATCTATCTGTGTATTAAAATGGAAGAAACCACCAACATACTGTTCTTCCTGAATACACTCATGCGCTCTACAGAAATTAAGAAAAAAAGTTAATTTCCCTCCTCCTTAAATTTTAAAATTTCTCTTTTTTTTCCTGTCAGACTTGTCCTACTGAGCATTATAGAGTCAAACCTCCTCAGAAAACAGCTCACTTCCTGAGTTATAGGTGCTACATTCACCTGATGTCCCTTAGCACTGCTTTCTGGGACCAGGAACATCCAACTCCCTGATGGTTACAAATGTTGGTTTACAAACTTCGTAAGCTACCATGCAAGAGATGGGCAAGAACCAGCCCAGCACACACTGAAAGAGGGACATTTTTTTTCTGTCACACCACAGAGAGTGACCAGAGTTGAAATACTATCTCTTGTCATGGTGCTGCACACCAAGTGCAGGGGAGCACTTCCAGTTACAGTCATCTTCACAGCTATGAGATAAACTGGGGAAAATTAAACCATTTCTCGCAAATTTAAGTTGCTGGTCTCTGATTTAATTAGACTTTATCAAAGATGAAGGAATCCAAGAAATAATTAGTCATTCACACGTGGAAAGGCACTAAGTAACTCAAGTTCTACTGCTGGTGAAGCTTATACCCTCTTGAAGAAAGCAACTTGGGCCAACTTCTGAAAAGCAATCTTTTCACAAAGTAAGGGAGACAAACCACTCTCTGCCAACTTTACCTTGCAGTGCTGGGGAAAAGCAGTTGAGAAAATGAAGAATCACGAGGGTTTAGCACTTGGGAACACCACCCCTGCTCTAACCTAGCATACAGTAACATTAAGAAATGCATTACTCTGTTTTAACACATTGGTCAATTTAAAAAGAAAATGAACACCACAAACATTTCAATTTTTTAAAAACAGTTTCTCCTGTTTCTCCCTGTGTGCTCCTCCCAAATCCTCTCAATTCTTGAGAAGACACTAAAGAAATGGATAAAATATATACCTGCAGCTATTCTGATACAGTCATCAAAATTCTTTCTTTTCAAAGACCCCCACCCACATGATCTACTAGAGCCCATATCCTCTATCCTGCACTTCAAGAGCACATGAGACAAGCCATTCTGAAATAGTGAGAGGTCACAGGCTCAGCTGCCACTAATTCATCAAGGACACAACAATATTCTCTGTCCCATTGAGGCAACCAGCTCCACTACTAGGATGCCAATACATTTGTTTTCTTCCCCCGCCAAGGGAAACATGTCTGCTGATCATCTCCTATTTGTGAAATCAGCAATCCTGAACAGGGAATACAGGAGATATGCATTCAGCAGAACAATGGACGTGAAACAAGGAAGCAGGTTACTTGGGTACCACAACATTAAGTACTTTTTGACAAAGACTGCATTAGCAGATGACAGGAGATTGAACAGACAGCAAACAAAATGCTTTGTAGGTTTTTCTGTCCCTGATGTTGCAGCTGATCTGGAAGAGAATGTGCAGAGTCCCTCAGGCAGAGATAGCCTTTGATCTCAGTGTACTAACTTGATACACTTACAAATCTGTGAGTGCCTTTCGTCTTCTGCCCTCCCTAAAGAGGGTCTACAAGTAAAATAATGGATTATCTAAGGCTGCTCTGCTATAAGAAAATATATTTTAAAGGCCCTTCTAAAGTCAGCTTTGTAAATGTGTATTTTCCTTTTTCATGCTTGACACTGAAGCAGAAGGAAGAAAGATTATGTGCTATGATCTGTAGAATATTAAACTCCTCCCCATGATAACTTTGTCTGGAGTTATCAAAATCCCTGTATTTACTGAATATGAAAAAGCAGAGGTTGATGGAGTTGGCTTTTAACTGCTAGAATCTTTTGTGGGTAAAAAATAGCTATTAATAGGTAACAACCATTCACACCAAAGATTGAAAATTAATTTTCAAATGACCCAGTACAAGAAGTTTAGTCTGTAGATCTGTCCCTTCAAAAAATATTACCCGTGTAGAACTACAACCTCTGCTTCTCTACAAATAACCGCAAAACAACAGCCTGCTCCTGCGACAGAAGCCAGAACTCTGTTCTGAAAGTGATTTTTAACCAGCTGGTTTGCAGACCGCAAGACAGACTTTTCTGAAGGAGTGGTGGAAGTTACATTGTTTTGTCTCCTCATGGTTAACATTCATGACGAGATGCCTTCTCCAGGGTCTCTAAAATTAGCTACATACACTTTAAAAACAGGTTATTCTGGGATGCAGAAATGGGTTTATTTCAGAACACACTTTTCGCACTTTGCTTTAGTCAACAGAGGTTGTAACTGGAGTTGTAACTGTAATGTTACTTTTTATTCTTTGGTGAAAAACCTCGAGGTGGCTGGAGTGCTGTACACATCAATTTTTCCCATCTGGCATCTAACAGGGTAACATGTCCCTGGTACAATTTTTCCATTAATATTGTTGTGTAGATCTGAACCGGTCACCACCTTGGACCTCCTTTATAACCAGCAAAACAAGGAGGTATCTCTCATGTGTGATCCACACCAGCCTGGTACAGATGAAATCAGCTGAGCCATGTCCTAGAACTGCCTAACTCTCCCCAAAATACAAAGGACCACAGCCTGATAAACTCACATACAAATGCTTGAACTTTGAGACCTTAAATCCAGCAGTAATGAAGTGCATTCCTTTGCAGGGAATTTTCTCCACCAGTGATCCTTGGTGTGGAAAGCCTGCTTTGCTTTACTAAGACAGAAAGGGAACAGCAAAGCCCCATTTCACAGAGTACTTACAGACTCAGCTACCTACCTAACAAGGTAAGGAGTGTGTACACAACAAGCTGAACACGAACCAGCTACAGGCACTTGCAGAAAGAAGGCAACAGCACCCAGGGCTGCATCATCCAGAGCATCACCAGCAGGTGCAGGGAGGTGACCCTTCTCCTTTGTTCAGCCCTGGAGAGAAACATCTGGAGTGCTGAGTCCAGTGCTGGCTCTCTTTTATTAGAGGCAAAGTTTATCAGCTGAAAGATAAGGGTGGCTTTTTACTAAATAAAAGGCCTTACTATATAAAAAGGTCACTGGGGTAATTTATATTATCTTTACCATTGGGATATATTGCTCTATAGAGCTTTGCTTTATAATGAAATGTTTGTTTGATCTTCAGGCATTCCTTGGGCCTCTCTTAGCTAGGCACACTTGGGGACACAAAGTACCCACAGTGCTGGAAAATTTTAAATGCAAAAATTTATGTGTAAGTTCAACAGTACTTTTTTTCCTGAGTGCTGTTTGTAGTTCTCAATTTGAAAAGAACTCAGTTTTTAAAATCACAGTATATATACCAATTTGAATTATGCTAAGAACATGGTTTATCATAATAATGGCCTTCAAGAATGTGCTATTCAACAGAAAGACTGGCCTACTTCAGACATTCCAAAAACATCAGCTTCTAACTGTTGAAGAAACTTCCCAAGAAAGATGTATTCCATCTGTAAAACAGCTGATTTCTGCAAATAACGACTGCCTCCCAAATCCTATTTTATGTTTAAAGAACAATAAAAGAAGTCCTTCTTTGACACATACTTTTTCAGAGTCCTCATCGTACACATCCAGAACAAGATGATACAAAATTATCTGTATTCAAACCAACTCAAGTCTAGAATTCTTCTAGAGATGACTAATGCCAATTTAAGACTGTGCCTATGATTGTGCAACAATTTTCAATAATACATACATACAGATCTTATTTAACAACTCCCTAATCGAGAAAACTCACAGGATAACAAGTGTAATGAAATCCACAGTTTAAGGAGCTCCTACTGGAAATGCAGGACCTAATTTTAACCACACTGGATTCAAACAACCCATAAAAATAAAGGCTATATTTTGCAATGAACTATTTGACTGCTGTACTGTAAAATTAGTTTAATTTACTGTTACCTCCATAAAATCCTTCAACATTTCTGTTTCTCAGAGCTCTCTCCCATATTTTCCATACTGAGAATTTTGGGATTGTTTTTGTCAAATTCACTTAACACATCTGTTACGTCTTTATTCTTATTTTGCACTAACGCTCTTTCCTCATGTAATTCAAAACACGCATTTCTCATTTCCTTTACAAAATACATCCTCTTTAACAAAGAATTCCACATCAATCCCTGTGGCAACTTAATAAAATGTTACCTTAGTATTAGTATTTTGTTGGGCTCCTAATTACAGTACCAACACAGTGCCATAGTGCCATGGATTTGAGGTTAACAACTGGAAGTTCTTTACCCATCTCTTAAGAATCAAAGACCAAACAAATAACCCATAGCCCTTTCCTTTCCCATGAAAGAGAAGTTTACTTTATAATTGCTATGTTACAAAAAATCCTCAACAACTCAAATCCCCTCAAAGTACAACATAATTTTTGAAGCATAATGCTGAACTACCAATATTGTTTCCACAGTCAGGGTAGGGGCACACAGACAAGTACTTGCGAGGCATCCTAACACATGAATGCGCAATGTAAGGCTTTACCATGTTAAAATTACCTTATCCTGAGGTTATCTGTGGTTATATCTTACCCTTCCTTCTTTTATCCTCATGAAACTTCTGCGAAGTCTGAGTGTACTGTCACCTTCCTTTCAGATCTATTTTTTAGTGAAGGAGGTTAATCCAAGAGCAGCCAAGGGCTTTCACGACAGTAAAGCACCAGCACCTCAATGCCTGGAAGGACATGGGTCTAAAATGTGCAGCAGGTGACACTGGATGTTGATGGCAGCAGGAAACCAAAAGCTATTCTGAAAGGATCTCTAAACAGCCTTTATTAAGTAAAAAAGCGTGAAGATGAGGGCTCCTGAAAGCCCAGCATGCCTATCACTTCTCAAGAATCTATCCTGATGATTGTATTTCTCCTACAAAAAGCCATTAATAGAACTGGAAGAAGTAAAACCAGAATGCTCTAAAGGGAACTTACAGGAAAGATGGAGAGAGACTTTTCACAAGAGAATTTAGTGACAGGCCAAGGGAGAACAGGTTCAAACTCAAAGAGAGTAGGTTTAGATTAGGTATTAAGAAGACATTCTTTACGGTGAGGTTGGTGAGGCACTGGCACAGGCTGCCCACAGAAGTTGTGGATGTCTCATCCCTGGAAGTGTTCAAGGCTGGGCTGGATGGGGTTCTGAGCAACCTGGTCTAGTGGAAGGTTCCCTGTCCACGGCAGTGAGGCTGGAGCTAGGTGATCTTCAAGGTCCCTTCCAACCCAAACCATTCTATGATTCTACTCTGGAAGAGCTGAGCAAATCCATGACCTACATGAGTAGGAGAGTGGTTTTTGCCAGGGCAGCAGAGATGCCTGGAAAAGGAGAAGCACGGAGTGCAGCAGCCAGACACATCAGAGCTGCCTCAAAACGCACAGACACCACAGGCAAAAGTGGGTCCTGGAGGGTCAGGTTAAAACAAAGCATATTTATTGACCCTATGGGTCAGTGCAGCATTAGTAGTCACTGAAGGACAAAGAACATATGTACGTATCAAAAATCACTACTGTTAAATGCCCTAACAGAACAAAAATGATACTTTTTGGTATTTGGTAGAAAATGTAGATATGTTCATATGTTAACAGACTAAACAGTGAAAGAAAATGCATGTTTTGTCTAAACAGGAGCTCCTGACTGAATACTTCTCTTCAAAATTTGCCAGAACAATACAATAAAACCAAAATGAAGCAAAGTCTTCAGATTATATTCAAAAGTTCAAAAAGACGTGGACACTTCATTGTAATTTCTGAATTTTATCAGAGTTCCTGTTTTTTTGGAAACATTGAAAAATATTTTTAAGCTGTGTCCAGGTCGCCTTTATGGCTGCTTGCTCCACTGTGGTACCTGAAATAGGGTTTAAACTGGCACACAGCTGATAAATCTTTGGAGAACAGAAATGGAAATAATAGAAATAGTGGTTTTAAACTTGTATCCAGACTTTCAGAAACTGAACTTTCAGACTAGAACCTCTGTTTCTTTCTCTTTTTTGTTAGAATGAGTCCAGAGAAGGGTAACCAAAGCTGGCGAAGGATCTGGTACGTGACTCCTGTGAGGAGCAGCTGAGGGAGCTGGGGGTGGTTAGCCTGGAGGAAAGAAGGCTCAGGGGAGACCTCATTGCTCCCTACAACTCCCTGAAAGGAGGGTGTAGTCAGGTGGGGGTCAGCCTCTTCTCCCAGGTAATCAGCGACAGGACAAGGGGAAATGGCCTCACGTTGCACCAGTGGAGGTTTAGGTGGAATATTAGGAAAAATGTCTTCACTGAAAGAGTGGTTAAACACTGGAACGGGATGCCCAAGGACATGGTGGAGTCACCATCACCAAGAGTGCTCAAAAAACACATGGCACTTGTTTCCAACCAAGAAGCTACACTTTAGATCTCTTAAACTAAGTAATACTTGAAACAACTGAATCATGTCTCAAGTTATCATGACATCACATTCATGATAACCAATTAAAAACCCATTAATTCCTGTACAGTACAAAATTTGAAGTATGAAATAATAAAAATATGTCACATCATGCTCCTGGCTACTATAGTTCACCATTACTCTTCAAAACCATGGCAGTTAATGCTCTTAGTATATTAATTATATTGGTTTTGGTCACTCACCACTATTTTTCATTAAGTATTCTTTAAATTAAAGGCTCAGCTCTACCAAAAAAAAAAAAAAAAAGGAAAAAAAAAGGTCCCTTTAATGGTCATTTGCCGTCCCGCATGGCTATATAACAGAATCTCAAATTAAAATATTAATCTGACAAATGTCCTACTGATAGTTTCTGGAATATATATAATCACATTAGAAATATAAAACAATACCATAATTAGCTAAATATTTTAATTCCAAGTCTTTAAAATTCTATTAATGCCAAATATTATTCCTTTTTATAATATAAATAAACTAGCTTAGGCTGTCACTCACCTCTTTTTATTCACTTTTTTGTTTTGTCTTACTGCACGCATCTCTCACAAAGTGAAAAATGTCTATTTAAAGATAAGTAGAAATACTCAGTACGTAACGTTTTCATGTCAAAATAATTACATTATTATATTCCGAGTTAAATAATATAAGATAGGAAAACATTTTGATATGCATTTAACAGTTGTAATCCTTGCAGGATCAAGTCAACTTCTTCCAAACCTGTTTCTGCCAGATAAAAACAAAGAGCTCCCTAACCTGACCAGCTGCCCCTTGCACCCATCTCAGCCCCTCCCAGAAGAAGGACAAACCAGGACACAAGAACATCCTGCTGTGATTTTTTTTTTTAAAGGCTGAGCCACGTTTTGGCCTGTCAAAGATGACTAATCTGTTCTCAAAAGCCAATTACATTACACTGAAACATGAAATTTGGTAGTTGGATTGTTAGATTGAGATCAACCTCTAAATAACTACAACGGTCCCAGAAGGAGTGTGGCTTTGCTGAGAGAGGGAATTGAAAACTGCAAGTGGAGGTTCTGCCCACGAGACAAAGAGGTATTTCTTTTCTGGAATATGTACTCCAAGCACTGTCTTGTGCATTCCTTATTTTCAAGGCAGCAACCCATGGCTTCAAGTGCTCGATTGCTCCTGTTCCTCCAGAAATATATCCATCAGGATTGCTTGATACCACCACAATTTTCTGATGTAAAGATGGCAAAAATGTAATACTCCTTTATGGAAGGCAGTATTTTTTTATTTAAATAAAACAAATTTAAGCTGCATTTAGACACTTCTTTGTCTTGTGCTGCATTTTTATACATATATCATGTACCATTTTTGTGTCCCCTATGGAATAAAACAAAAAAAAATTCCATTATGCTATTCTCTACATGGCTTACTAGTCCCTAATAAAAAGATTATCTCCATCCATTTCTTAGAGAAAAGAGCATAACTATATTTTCATAATGTACTTGATAGAAATCCTTTGTTTGTTGAGGATACAGAAAGATATTTCCAAAGAAATGTCTCCCGTACAGTTATTATATTTCAGTGAGTATAATAATTAACATAATTTTATTTGCAGCAATAATTTAAATTTTGGAGATTAAATAAGGCTCTGGTTTTCAACAAATAATGACTGCATGTATTTCTTTTAATGGTCAATATAATTTAAATTGGTTTGGAGACGAATTCTCCTTAGGACTCATATACTTAGGAGATGTGAGTTGAGGTAATTACATTTAACATCAAGATGACATATTCACATCAACTGCAAACCCAGGCCAAGTTTGGGAGCTAAGAATAGCTTTGGCAAGTATAGAATAAAACAGTTGCCTTATGCAACAAGCACAGAAAAATTACACTCTGATACGTGTGCAACACAGTATTAAGTCTTGAGGTGTTCCAAAGAAATTTTAGCATTCCAGTATCCCCCTTCTTCATGTTTCTTTTTCACCTTTTCCCTTCTGACATAGATTACAATCTTCTTCTTCAGTTTTTTTAGTATTACAAATAGTGATCACTTTTTAAAAAATTATCCCTTTCACATAATTCTGTTTTCTGTTACTGAAAGTATTTTTCTTCTTGGTGATTTTAATACTGTGGCATAACAAACAAGTGCTTGCTGTCATAATGCGTGCGAGAGAAAGTTTTGCACCTCTGATGCCATTTTGAAACATCACAGTGTTACAGAACTAAAAAAGATCACCAAATCTAACACTTTACAGTACTCTTTTCATTCAAACTACTAACAGTAGCACATGATTTAACACAGCTACTATCTTCTTTTAATACAACACCCAGACAAAAAATTGTCCTGAGTATTAATTTTGCTCTCCTATAACAAGCAGTAAACTGGTTTTGGTTTCAAACTGCATGATTAGACAAGTTCATAATCAAGTATGTGCCACAGTAAGTAATAAAACAACATACAGATGTAAGTGTAAATCAATACAGGAAAACAATTTTTTCAAAAGCAGCTTTATGCAATAAAATAAATCTTTGGACCATGAGAAATCAGCTGCATTTCCTTTATCTTTTGTGGACTCAAGCTTCCACTCCACATATACATGGCCATGAACAAACTTTCTCAAACATCT
Source organism: Platysteira castanea (assembly GCA_013397175.1). Lineage (NCBI taxonomy): Eukaryota > Metazoa > Chordata > Aves > Passeriformes > Platysteira > Platysteira castanea. The sequence goes on from VYXC01013174.1 coordinate 437,012, forward strand.
TCATACCTGACACCAAACACCTGAACCAGACACCCTCAACCAGAATATAAACAATGTCACAAAGGTGTTCACTCAAACCATGCAATTTTCTGGATGTTCAGCTACAGAGTCTTCAAAGGCATATGGTATCAATGGCAAAAATTAAGGGGCTCTGAATTTGCAGGCAACACAGTTGAGTTCTCCAACCTCATACCAAGGCAAGTCATAATTAAAGACATGGAAGTCCTTCCACGACCCTGTCAAACTGTACTGCCCACGAGGAAGGGGAAAAAAGAGTGCTGGTGTTAAGTACAACACTGCACACCATCTTCAGTAGGTCACTGGTCTTTTAAATAATCTCTAGTGAACAAATAAGATTTCAGAAAGTTTTTAGTAGATAATTACACTTCCTGATTTTGTAATTAGTGGAACTACATGTAATTACATAATAATTATGACGGTAATTACGTAATTAAGATGTATAATTATGTAGTAAAAAACATTATGGAAATAAAAGCCATCAACTGTATAAGCACAATACATTTTTAAAAATAAATTCTGTATCATCTGTTTAAAGCTACCATTTTCCTCAAAATATCAAAGTGATTATCAGCCATCACTGGGAAGTTCTAAAATACATTTCTTATGAGACTTAAAAATCATACAGATAATTGTATCTTTTAAAAAGTCTCTGTAAGTCTTAGCTTTACATTATCTTTCTGATGTCTAGGCACACATATACTGAATGCACTTTACAGAGTTAAATTGTGTACACTTCAATTTCCAATTTCTACTAAAATAATTTTTTTAAAAATAGCATCAATGTCAGAATTCTGGTCTCTGAAACACAGAATTTTTTTTTTTTTAGTACAGTCAGATCCACAAAACTTTTGGGTCTTATAAAAGGAAAAACATGCTAGTCTTGCACTTTCCTCGACAGAAAAGAGCAAACTGCTGTGAAAAGCAGTAGTCATTAAAACATTGTAATTTCTGACTTGCAGTGAACAACAGCAGAACTGACCCCTATCAAAAAAAACAAACCCAAACTTTACTAAGGAGATGAAACCAGAAAGACAAAGGTCTCTATAAAAAAAAAGTTAGCGTTTCAGACAAAAAAGCAACAGTGAAGAAAAAACTGCTTTCGAAATATTTTCTGTTTAGAGAAACTCACAAGAGAACTGATAAAGGAGGAGGCAGATGACACCAGACAGACGATGCCATTGCATGGGTTAGAGATAACAAGTTGGCCTGCATCTATTCATACTTCAGTAGGAAAAAAATCCTGAAGTGCAAATGAGAAGGTATTTCTGCTCACTTTTTTCCACATAGAAAAAAACCCAAACCCTATCAGTAGCAGCAGGATATTTATTTGAAGAGGTCAAATAACCATTCCAATTTATGAGGAGTCAGAAATTAGCTAAGGCACTACTTCATCCCATCTGCAACATTAATACAATGTGCAAGGAAAAGAAGTCTTCATTAATCAAAACCATTTTATTAGTGGTCTGAGCCACAGTAAATGCACTCCTCTCATGCCATAAATTTTCCACATTGTAGACATATTATAACTGTTTTAACTCATTATTTCTATTTACTTCCTTCACAAGTAGAGAAAATAACAACTCCAAGAGAGGTGTCCCAACCCATTGTGTTTTGTGCTCAGAGAAAAGTTTATAGAAATGTACAGTGTTAATGGGGTTTATTTAGATTTCGTAGGTTTAACAAAAAGACAACATGAACAGAAATAGAATGGAGAAAACATTACATTTAAGATCTTAAAAATGACCAAGTGGTAATAAAAAAAGGCATGATCATTAGGGGGAGATGACTTAAGATTTAAAGATAATATAACTGCCCATACATTACTTCAAAAGGCTCAAAAACCCTATTGCAAATAATTTTCAGTAGCTTTTGCTTTCAAAAAGAGTTAGATTTGAAAATACTCAAGAAATAGTGACCCAAATTCAAAAAAAGCTCACAAGTCTTCCTCTTCAAAACAACACATTAAGGAAAAATGAACAAATGCTTTTGAAGAAAGATTAAATTCTTGAAAATTATTATTTTACAGTCTCTTCAAAACAACATGACTGGAAGACAAAGTACTTGACAGCAAATGTGTAGAGGAGCTTTTGTTTTCTTGGACGCAGAGATCACTACAGTGAACTGAAGTCTTAGTGATGATGTCTGGAGATGTGATGCAATCAGAAATGTTTTGTTTATTGAACTGTGCCCTCTGAAAAGAGATTAAGCCAGGTTCCAGCTGCTGCCATCTTACAAATAAACGCACACACACATATACACCTTGGAGAGATATGGAGAGATTTATACAATCTCTCTTTATCATCCACTGGAATGCACATGTAGAAAACTACATCCCCTTTCTTATCCATTCCAACAAGTACTTTGCTGTAGTCTTCTGTCTGTATATTGATAAAAATGTGGCAAATTGTTCTGATTTACAAGAAGTCTTCCATTAAAAAAAATCACTTCAACCTGCTACTTGACACACCAAGTTATGAACATACTGAGGAAAACCACTCACCACTGAACTGACAGGATTCACACAAATATTCAGAGCTTACTTTTTTTACATCTAGGTCCAACAGCTCAGAAGAGTTTCTTTTTTCCCCAAAATAATTTTTCAGTTTATTCATCCATAAAGTAAACTAGGGATTTTTGATGTTTGCATGGAAGGGTGGAGTGAGGTGCACACAAAAAGCTGTGATAAAAGTGTGAAAACATCCTCTGAATATGCATTTCGTTTTACAAAACCGCAGCCTGTAAGTATATGATCAAAACAATTACATTCTATTTCCACAAAGTGGCATATACTTCAAAGATGTAGGTCTTCCTAATACACAGGAATACTTAACTGCTTTTCCTGAAGTTATCTTCCTCCCATCCTCATTTTCTTCTGCTTATCCATTAGGAGGATATGCTAAGACTTTTCAGAATCCAACAGCCATGGGCTCAGTAGTTGAATATATTCTGGGAAATAATCCACCACAGCAGCTTTCCAATTTCTGTCTCTGAAATACTTAAATGTCTTGCAAACAACACTTGTGACCTTCCCTCTCTGAGAAATGGGACAGTCAAAAGGCAGTATTGGCAGATATGGCATCCCCATTCTACAGTACAGAAAAAATCCTATGACCAGGATCCTATTTCTCCAAAAAGATCACAGCACCATAAACAGCCTCAGTGATACCACTGCATTGTGAATAAGGAGACTGCAGCATCCTTATCTTCTATTTGATGCCAGATGATGTCAGGAGAAACTAAATTGGAGATATCTGTGCACAGATATTTTCATTTTACTGTGGTAGAAGCAAAATGAACACAGTAATATCTTTGAATATTTAACAATACCAATGTTTGAACGGAATAATGATACAAATATTACTACATTCTACTTTGATCTCCTGATGGCATAGCCATAAAAATACATTGGTTCCCATTCTGAAGTTAAGGCACACACAGTGAGCAGCATACTCCTGTATTTAAGCCTCGAGTGTTCAAAATCACTGATACTTGACCCATCCTTTTTCATCTATATGAAGAGAGGATGCTACTCTTTTGCTACTCTTGCTGCTTTTTACTGCTCTGCTTAAAGTAGCAGTGTCTGATTAAACCCACAGCCCAGCTTTGAAAAGCTGTCAGAAAGTGCTGAAAACGGGTTGAGAATGTTGCCACTCGGAATAGAGCATTTCTTCCCTTTTCTGGTTAAAATATTGAGAACAAACAGCCCTTCTAGTATTACAGGCATCTTAAATCAAGGGTTTGGGCACAGAAATATTAAAAATTAAACTGGTTTTTAATCTAATACTAACTGTGCAACAGTTCCTAATTTAGAAACACAGCCAAGAATTCTCAGAATTTCACTTTTTGTAGTATGACAACTAAGAACCTTGCACTGTATCACAATCTTAACCTACTAAATTGTATTATCATAAAAGACCTTAAACTTCCAGATGAAAAGAAACACTGGTTTGGAGATAAATGCTAGTATTAGTAATAGGACAAAAGATCCATAACTCTATCATCCAGATATTCCTGTGTGGTATAATTGACAGCTAACTTTGCCAGTCACTGAAATGAGAAAACATCACATAGACCAATCAGCTTCTTCTTGATTCTTACAGGAAAAAGATGGAACAATAACTATCTAATGATTACAGTAGATCCCAAATGAAACATGAGTGAATGATGCTGTAATCACCACACTGGTATAAATAAGCAGAAGAAGAGTTTGCAAAACATATTAATCCTTCCACTGTACTCCTCTGCGGTAGGCCTGACCCACTGAAGGTCTATAAAAAATGAAACAAAAACCTAACAAAAAGCCAACAACCAAACACATAGATAAGTGGAAGACTCTCCGGCTGTTCCTCCACAAAACAGGTTAGTAGTTGAAAGAGACTTAGAATACAGCATTGCATGTTTTAAATATGTAAAACTCTCTAAGAGAACAGTGTATCACCCATCATGCACAGAATAAGCTTCAGAAAGCCAAATTCATCTCAGATATCAAGACCAGCTCTCTACAGTAAGTACAGTGACCACATCAAACACCACAAGAAACTGGTTACAACTTGCCAAGTTGTAAAAGCTGCATTGCCAGAGGATTTTAAAATTTAGCCCATCTGTAAAAAGTAGGCTGTGTTATTGATCCTCTAGCAGGGAAAGGAAGCAGCTTGGATATCTTTCTGAACTCCCACTGATTTCACAATTATTATTTTAGATTCCATTTCAATAAATAGTATGGGCCTTCAGTGTAAATAGCTGAACAAACAAAACCTGCTCTGTAATTAAGGTTCTGTGTTTTGAAGAGGCAAGAACAGAAAAGGCAAGTGAACTAGTAGTGAAATCTCAAGGTCCTGAATGAGACAAGACATGAATTCATTCAAACTACAGTGAAAAACAGATTTATATCTTCAATCTCTAGCCATCAAAACCTTTTTCTTTTTTTAGAAGAACACTCCAAGATAAATAACAACTAAAATGTTGCATAACCTTATAAAATGAAGGCCTTGTTGCCTTTGCAAAAACATGGCTCAGCCTGTTACTTCAGCTAACTAGAAAAGGATTCTGCGTAATGACTCAGCTGGAACAGGGGTAGAGAGATGTGCTGTGTGACTGCCATATGCTCACATTGTGGTGTATGGTGGTTGGTTGAATTACGCTTGTTGTGCCTTAAAACTGTGTGAACAGATAACCGGGTAACTGCTTAAAAAGGCCGGGTTTTTGAAATAAAGAGGCTCTCCTCTGCACCTGCCTGGGGACTCTGCGTTGCTCCATATCGCAACACTAAAGCTGCTATTAGGAATAAACAGAATCTACAAAAAAGAAGAAGAACTGGTGTTTAAAAATTCAGGAAAAACAGCAATAAGAGGTAGAAACAACAAAAGTTCATGCAATTTGGGCTTCAAGAAACAATGACCCAAAACAAAGCAAAAAACCCCCCCAAACCAAAATCAAAACAACAGTCAAGCAGTGGTTTAGTCACATAAAAAGAGGAGACTGAAAATACCAAAGATGTACAAAACCTGTATTTAAATTTTGCCACCATTTTTGATAAAGGCAATGATTCTCATCACAGATGAAAGACCAAATGGCTTGTGAATGATTGCATGGAAACAAAATCTTTTTTGCTCCAAGGGAAAATAAACACTAGCTTCATTTTATAAAGGGGAGTTCATTAGATTTCTGTTTCAGATCTACAGCAAAAATAGTACATGAAAATTATTTAATCCTACACAGTTTAACATGAAGTGTATCAAATCAGTAACATACATTACTAGAAAACAGAGAACACTGGTATCTATAAAATAAAAAGGTGGCACAAATAGCCACGGACAATTTTTGTCAAATTCTGCATATATCGTAGAAAGATATCTTCCTCCCAAAAAAGATCTGAAATATGGGAGAGAATTATATGAGTTTACCATAACCACATAGCAAACTGCTTTGAAGAGAATCAATTGTCAAAGGAAAATTTAGAGATTTAATTTATCTGGCCTTGACAAAAGTTGCAACACCATGACTGAAAGCACTGGCTCGCTGAAGAAGATAACACACTAATTTTCAAACAGCTATGAGAAAGAGAAAAATACACCATGCTGAAAGGTTAAATGTCCAAGAGAAAAAGTCTTAGCAGAATTCTTACAATTCCTTAAGAATTACTCTGAAAACTAATTTTATTGAACTTAGCGGTCAGGGTCCAAGAAACATTTTCCCATTAAAACAGAAGGTGGTAAATTATGTGAATTCAGAAGCCACCATACTACTTTTCAGAGAGAATTTATTAACCTTGAAGTCTAATACTACAAATGAGATTAAGCAGTCAAAAATTAATGAAACCAGGAAAATTAGGTAAAACAAGTAGCATGAACCTGAGATATGAATAAACCCACGATTCTGAAATGACAGGGGAAAAAAAAACCCTCTCAAACCTCAGGATTTCTATCATTACAAGTTAATTACATGAATAGCTATGAACAAGATGTAGGTGGCTCAAGAAAGCATCAGTAGATGTAATTCCAGCAAATGTATTAGACCTGGTGAACAAGACACTGGAGAGATACTATCTAAAATACCACATCATTTCTAGTTTCTCATACTCCAAAGATTAATTCAACCTAGAAAAGAATGCACACAAAGGTGCTAAGAGAAGAATATAACAGAGACCAATTCTTCTTAAAGAAAGCTAGGAGTGTCTCTACCTTAGTTGCGAAACAAAACAGAGATGTTCCCACTAGTTCCAAAAGCATAGCAGAGAACATCAGGGAACTTAAATAAACATTTAGTGAATGGCCATAAACTAGCCACAAAGAAGTTAGAACATGAAAATTATAGTGAATTTTCAGTCATCAAGACCAATAGGCTGAAACACACTTTGGAACTGCAGCAAAAGGAGAATCACCACTCACAGGTTTCCAAATGAAGTTCCAGAAACTTGCAGTCCTGAAAAATGCAGTGGAATGCTGTAGCAGGGGATTGGATGTCATCACCCATGAAGTGTTTTCGACTCTTATGTCCTTATATTAGGTGAGAGATCTACACATAATTTGGTTTCAGCCACCAGCAGCATCCACTCTGCAACTTTCCTTCAGTACATCTACAGAGCTGTATTAGACTGACATGGCTACACACTGTGACTTCTTTAGATGTTCAAAGCCATTGTGAAGTGCAGCCATCAGAGTGAGTTCATTGACTTAGAGGGATTAGGGAGAGAAAATGAGAACTTCTACAAGAAGAAACATGAGTTCAACAGGCCAAAAGCAGCCTCTTTGCTTACTTGAGCAGTTCTTAGCTAAGAGGCTTTTTTTACACTATTTTCATTTCTACACGTGGTTTACCAAAATAACATTTAGAAAGACTGAGTTTTATTTAATCTCTTTTCACTCCCCAGCAATCTAACTGCAGATGCAGGGCAGGGGTGGGGATGATTTTGACAGCAGAGCAGCCATCAGAACACAGTCCCGACAGCAGCACCTTTTCTTCACAGGTACCTCCAGATCCACAGAGGACACAGCCAAGTGCTCTCTGTGGACAACACATGTCAGTGGTGGGGCCCAAACATGTCTTTTTTCAGAATTCCAAGCATTAGCCCACTATCCGAAATATTCTTCTGTCAGCTTGAAAATCACTTAGCTGCACAAAACCCATTGATCTGATACAGCTTAGAAATGTTTTTGTTCAGAAATGTTCCGGTATTTGGGAGAAGAGGAAAAAAATTTTCCTAAGATCAGGTTAATCTGTATTTTACTTAAGAGGGGTTTTTAGACAATTGGCACTAGTACTTTTCTTGTGCCCTCATTTTTCTCCCTGATAAAAAGTGTCTCTCCAATACTAACAGTTGAACCTAAGTTTTAATTATGTACAGATATGTTTTAATTGATCTATTTACTGAAGCTAACATGTACTTGAGGCAAAGACATTTCTCTAAGGGTGTAACATGCAAGAAAAGCACATTTTCCAAAGTACAGTCACTTGAGAAGAAGAAAGGGGGCATATAATATATTCTTAAAGCGGTGAATTCCAACTGAACACATTCCCCCTACAGGGGATTCTTAAATTCATACTTTCTTCTATTTTCTGTTATAGATTACAGCCTCATAGTTCAGATTTGAAGAGTACCGTAGCTCTAGTGTTTAGCATGCAAATTGCTACTAAACTACAGTTAATTAATTAAAAATTCAAACATACCTTTCTCTTCCTCAGTAACCACTTTATCCATCGCATAGTCCACATCAAAAATGTATCGGTAGAAGCAGAGCTGAGTGTACAGGGCTTTATCAGAATACTGTAATGTAAGAAGATAGCAATTAAAAACCCAACTCAAAATGTGTCTCTTGCACCCATTTCTAAATCCACTATTAAAAAGTGATTATTTCTATT
>VYXC01013174.1:450390-460390 GCA_013397175.1 Platysteira castanea
ATTAAAACCTAATTATTATCTTCATTTTAAACAAAACCTAAAGTGAATACCAATTAATAACAACATACTAATGAGCATCTGCTGTGATGAAATTGAATATGAATGTGCTGCAAATTTCGGGTAATTTATTTTTTCGGGGAAGTGCCACTGGTCTCAATCTACTGCTGGAAGATTGTATAGACTGTACACATCTTCCATCATGTCTCTTACATGCAGCAATTTTTTATTTTCTAAAAAAAAAGGACATAGTTCAACTTCGTGGATATTTACATACCCAAATTCTATCCATGCTGCAATGATTTCAAGGCAATAAACTAGTGTGTCATGTTCTACACACCTCGCATATTCTTTTAGCAAACCCAGGGCAGCTGCACTGCACACAACCGCTGTTCACCAGCAGATTCTGAAGGCAGACACTCCTGCATGACAAGAGCTCACAAAGTGTGAATTCACGTTACACTAAATGCTCATAATGTGTGTGCTCCTCACCTCATGCTGATGTATACTGAAGTCTGGTCTCCTTGTGCACCACAAAGCCTGGGTAAAACACAGTGTTGGTCTGTGTCAAATCGGCTGAAATAAAGTGCACAACACTTACATCCAATTCCATTAAAAACAAGAGATGTTTGGTCACCATCTTTCCTGACAGAAGCCTTGGATATAAAGTAAATAGAGAGGGGTTGTGTGTATGTGGTTTCCTTCTTAACTCTCCAAACTGTCCACCTGTTCAATCAATATTGGGTTTTTTTAGTGATTTTGACTCACAAAGTTCACTGAAGTAGTAAAAGAAAACTGAAACGGGTGTAGCAGGATTTAGATGGGATGAAATTTTACCTAGTAGTTATGCTAACATGGACTGTATGACGAAAGAAGAGGTCCTTACATGTACATGCAGGAGTCAATGAAAAGGAAAAAAAGCCCAGTAGAAGACTGGACACTCTTGTACATTATGGGATTTTTTTTTCCATTAAGTAATTGAAATGAAAAGAGCTTTTCCTGTTTGAAGTCCTGTCTAGCAATTAATTCTAGAGAACATTAAAAGCCCTGCTCCTCTTCCTTGGAGATATGCTGCTTTTTAAACAAAAAGACTGCATGTCATCTATGCTTAACAAACAGTTTCTCATTTTAATGGGATGCAACACTCTCCTCATATCCCGGTCTTGTGCACTACAGCTCATCTGAGCACATAGTAAACCATATTCAACTAACTAATCCAGATAAAATTACTCACCTCTTTTCTTATCTGGCCAAAAACTAACCCCCAAATTCAACTGCCTCCCTGTGTGGTCAACAGCTGGCACAAGGTGAAACAGAAAACTTCATGGCGGCTGATGTGAACAAGCCAAAATACCTGCTGCTATTAAGGGAAGACAGGATGTTCCCTGCTTTTAGTTTTGGGCTTGAGTTCTGCCTTGCACCCAGCACTCAAACTCATCTGAGCAGCACAATTATCATACCCGGCAGTCAAACACAAGTCTTAACTGAGAATCACTCTTTTTCTGATGTGTGGGAATCACTTGCCTCGTGTGTCTTCAGTATACACTTGTCATTGCAAGTGTTCGTCACTTAGAAATTTTCAGCATCAATATGTTTATGACTAATTTTTGATATTACTAATATTTAACACAACTGTACAAGAGACAAGCACATAAAACTTGTAACTGAGCCTTTAACAAGACCCGACACTATCTGCTCCACGGTATCTTTTTGGTAAGAATATTATAACAGCAATTAATGACTAACAGCAATGACTAATTGTTGGATGAAGCTCTGAGCAACCTGTTTTAGTGAAAAGGTGCTCCTGCCTAAGGCAGAGGGGTTGACACTGGATGATCTTTCTCATGTTGTTTTAAAGGCTCTGAATGTACACAAAACACATCCAGTGGCCAACCACTGACTTACACCCGTAATCTTAGGTTTCTGGTCAGAGGATACTTGTCACTGGTAATGACAGTGCAACAGGAGGAAAAGGTACAACAGTTGGGTTTATCAAATAATTCAAGGCTTTGCATTCTAAATCAGATGAACAAAATACATTTTAAAAAATTAATTTCATCTGTAATCTGCCTCACAGATCTGGAAAGCCTCTAGAATATTAATGTTCTCCCTTTGAAAGCAGTGTCATTGTATAACTGAGGAATTTGCAGACTAATCAGTCTGAATATCCATCCTACACTGATGTACTTTCGGATAGGGATTGTTCGGAAATTCTCAAAACTATCATCTACAGCAGAAAGGTTAAGGTTTGAGGTTTTCCATGCCATATCAAGCAAATGAGCTTTACTGGACATCTAATGAAAGACAGATACGGCTCTGGCACTAGACTGACCCAGCAGCACATACAAGCAAAACTACAAAAGTGTACTCAACCAGATGCATGAAACATTACTCTGGACAATTACCACATGATCCCAAAATCAACTGTATTTTAAGAGCCTCTGATCAAGAATATTTGCACACTTCAAATAAATTTCTGCTTGAAGTAAGCAGCATAAAGATATTCTCCTATAACATATCCTCTCCTTGGTATACAAGACAAACGTAATTGAAAAAAAAAATCCATGTTTACAATTTTAAGGGAAAAAAACTCAAGCACTTTCAAAGTAAGTCATTCATTTATGGATTTCTGGAATTACCTAACCCCTGATAATCTGGGGGGAAAAAAAAGTTAACAAAAAAGGCTTGGTGAACCAAAATTGCAAACCACCTCTGTAAAGTAAAGTTGTGATTTTGCTCTGCAGATAAAGTGCCACGGCCAAGTATTCCCTAGCTAGTTTAAGTGTTACAGAACAAGGTAGCACAGCTCCAGAGCTCTGTCTCATTCTAGAGATCTGATGGATATACTCACTGAATGAAGAGCACTCACTTGCAGTTAACTATAGGTCATCTGCTTATTCAAAAGAGAAGAAATAAACACATGTATAAGATCCCTCATCACTGAACAGAATTCTTTTAACTTTCAAGTAATTTCATGTATTTCCATAAAAAGGTATAAAATCATGATGCTCTTTCTAACAAATGAGAACTGAACTGTAAATATCCATACAAAGTGCTACTTTTTAAATTGTGCTACTACAATTGAAAGAATCAACCAATTAGGACTCCACTGAGCTAAAATCTGCACAAGACCTCTATCCTTACTCATGGAGAATGCAACTCACTCTCTTGCTCAGGACCCACATTTCTCACAGCTGGAAAATAAATCAAGTGGGGCCCAACCCAGAAGATTATATGAAACCAACTTAAGAGGAGTAAATTCTGCCTGCAGGGAAAGAATCTGCATAGGGTACCTCCCAGGCCAGAACCACAAATCAACCATCTATCTGCCACAGCCCTCTCCCATGGCAAAGAGAGTGAGAGGCCATTACTAAAGGTCTCCTGGAGGCCTCTGCAGAGTAGGTATAGAGCTGCTTTTACCATTTAATGCAATCTGCTGACATGTTCAAGAATGGTTGCGTATTGCCAAGGATGAGCAAAAGGTTACTCCTCGTTATCTTATCTGAGGCACATTTTGAATGTTCTGTCTGCTTGAAAAAATAGAGGGTGCTAGTCCTGGTGTTCAGCTGCAGGAAGTTATGGATAACAATGGAAAAAGCTGGTAGAACAAGTCCTGTCCTCACAATCTAGGCTGCAGTAGAAGTAACAAGTTACAATTTGGAAGTAAGATATTTCTATTTATATAAATTAGTTTAACCTAGCTCTGTACTTGAAGATTATAGAAGATCTTTATTTACTTCTTTTAGAAATAAAATTAGTCCTCACTGATAGATACACTTTACACAAACATTTGGCACTTGTCAGCTATCCAGAAGCATACACTATAAAAGTGCAATCTGTGTAAGCAACTTGCCTTATACATATTTATTTAAATTATGATTTTGTTAAGAAATGGGTAACGTTGCACTTTTTTCCACAAAATAATTTATTAATATTTGTGAAAGCCTTTTTTTAGTGGAATCTTGATTATTATTCAACAAGCACAAGTACATCATTTAAAAAATGGTTTATTATTAAATAAACAACACTATAAATAAGCTAGATACACAAGCAAATAAGCTTGTCTAAATATGTTTTAGATGTAAAAGTATGCATATGAAAACAAAAAGAAGTATCACTTACAACAAGGGAACTAAACATACTGTTTTGGATTACTGTATTCTTGTTTTCCAAGACTTCAGGAATCAACTCCCTCAATTCTAGGTATTAGCAAGAGAGTAAAAAGTTTGAAAAGACAGGTTTTCACCTTCAACTCCTAGTTTCTTATTTTTTAACAAACTATTATTTGAGCTCAAGTAGTTAACTAACTTAAAGCAAGGTTTGATCTGCTATCACTGGAGCAGCTCCTGACACTAATAGAATGGGTCTCTACTAAATGCTACAGAAAAGTAATGTTACACATGACAAAGTACAGGACAGCATCTTTTCTGTGGGTGGCACTGAAATGCAAAGATCAGTTGTGCACAAAGACAGATCCCAGTGACTCATGAGGCAACTTTATCAGCTACCCAAGGGTTGGAATCAATGACACCACCTTAGGTACCAGACAATGCCACTAAGACTCCAGCTACTCCTTCCACACGTAGTCAATGCTATGGAGGACTTATCCCCACATACTTTCCTTTCTGGGTAAAATATGTTATTTTCAGTCTCCTTTTCCATAATTCAAAATTGATTCCTCAGCACCATAACTGGCACAGTCATCAGTGTGTGAACTAATTTTAATGTATTTTATTTTTTAATGCCATCTTCTCTACACACATCTCTGGCATTTTCTACCAGTCTAGCAAGGTTCTGGATGACACAAGTTTCACCAGATAATGCATTTTTAAAACTGACTGTCACTGTAAAGTTTTCAGACTACTTTCAGAAAAAGTCATAGATTCTGTCCTCTTCTGCATCCTTCAACAGACAAATCCAAACATGAAGAGAAAGACACCAATCCTAAGATTATCCACAAGGAAAAAGAGTAAGTCCACCTAAGAACAAGGCAAGAATTACAAACTTTTAGGATTTTACTTTGTTGGTCAATAGGGTGTGTTTATGTTCCAGGATAAAAAGTGTAGTCAAGAGTGTCTGAAGACTAATGTTTCCCTCAGGGGCTAGAATTAAGGTTGGAGTTTTTTTGCCCTGGACGTACACATCTATCTGGGCAGAACTATCTGGTTGTATTAGGAGTTTTGAATGTTCACATTCGACAAGTGAAGAAATCTTGAATTTAATCTTTCAAACTTTACAACAAACTCCTAAAAATAACAGACAGGAAAACTGCATGCTTTTTCTTAGCCCTGGCATGAAAACACTAAAGCAGGTCAGGTATTCCTTTAAAAACGAAGTATGTTATTTTACCAAATACAAAGGAAGACAGAAAGTAATTTGTGTGGTTCCAAACTGGCAAAGCAAGAGGTCTCATGATAAAGGGCTTCCAGGCAAAAGTCTGTAGGAAGCTCAGGAGCAGTGTCCAAGTGAGCGTGAGCCTCACAGGAAAACCACGCGTCTACTTTGCAACATTTCTGAGTAAATTCTTACCTACACGCTGGAAGAGGAATGTGGTATAGTTATTATTAGACTTAGTACCTCCAAGTGCAAGGGATATTTTGTCTCTAGGATAGAAGAAAAGCAGCTGGCTATGACTGGAAGACATAGAATACCCCAGTGAAAAACTTCCTTCAGCAGCAGTCTGCTGGTCTGAACAACATTTTTTTCAGGGTTAAAAGAATTTTCTCATTAGACTACTACTCTTTGTTTAAGACTAGCAGTCTAACGATTTAGAACTAGTAGTATTTCATTAGAAAGATACTTCACCTTTCTGATGATAGCAACTAAAATTTTCCTAGAAGTTCAACAGATCTGACAAGAAAATGGATCAAATGCTTCAAATATTGGACTCTGTCCCACAAGGGAAGTTAAAACATGTAATCAACACCTGAGCAAGTATAACATTCTGAAACTTGAGATGATTTAATTAAAAGTACAACAATACAAGACAAACATTCTTACCATAAAGAAGCAATCCTAAGAGTTGAAAAGTCTTACCAGCAACTCTTCCTTCCATTCTAGTGATCAGACAGAACACACAGGCACTTGCAGTACAAAGCTACACAAACATTCAAGTGTGCTTCAACGGTGAGAATCCATAGCAGATAACTTGAGAAAGAAAAGAGTATGGCCCCGGAGTGTACAAAGTTGAGCAGCTTCCTCACAGGACTTCCTCCCCTCTTTCCCAAACCTGTGACTGCAGCTAATGGCACTGCTGTAACAAGACAACCCGTAAGAACAGGAAAGAGGGGAACAGAGAATTTCACTAACAGGACAGACACTTCAGTAACTTCTCAGCAAGAATAAGTGACATCTGAATTTGAATGTCAGTCAGATGGTTCTTGATCATGGTGCAGTGCTTGTAAAAACATTTGCTAAAACAGGATAGCTCAGATAAAACTCTTGTATTGCTCTCAAAAATGCTCATTTCCACTCAAAGAGGTGAACTTCACCAGATATAACACTCCTAATAGAAGGAGCTGATGTCTATCAAAATTCTAGACAAAAGAGGAAACTGGAGACTTTGTCACATACTGCCAACACTGGCATTAGAATAAACATCACCACCATTTACCTACATACTCACAAAAAGCAGTTCAATCAGAACAGAACACATGTTAATTTTTCTAGCAACTTATAAAATTATTTGCAAAGATTCACTCCACTCTTTGTCTAAATAACTCATCTGTGCTCACAATCTCTGCACACTGATTTTCATCTTCTGAGCAACCACCTTATTTTTCACCAGATATCAAACAGGCCCATCTTGAGACTGCACAGCAATGTTCTCTGCCTCTTTTTGAATACACAATTTTAGATGCCAGCTAAATCTGCCTTGTAAAAGAATAAAAGTAGAGACAGAAGCTGGATTTCAGTAACCCAAAAAAGCTAAGCAGGCTGCCTGTCATGATATGTAGTTAAGAGAAATTAGTAACTGATCCAACAGAATAAAAGCATTACTAGGCATGATGCTGGCTCTCCTTGGAGCTTCTCCTTCACACACCTCTTAGTCTGCTGATGCTGTAGCAGGGAGTCACTAGTAAACTCGTGTTACTGCCATCACAGTAGTCAGTGCACAGCCATTTTGGCCATTCCACTCTCAAATGCATCTCCAAATCTTTCCCCTTAAAAAAAAAGAAGTGTCTTATACTGTTATAAAAAGCTTGTAGGAGGCAAAACACAATGAATCTCACAGGGAACATAAATTATGAATAATTAAGACATTTAAATTGTTAAGCTAATAAAGTCCTATTTCTGATATTTAAAAGACAGCCAAACAAAAAAATGAACCTGAAATTTAGGACCAGGGAAAATACTCATGCATGCGTGCAATAAAAATGTCAATCACGTAATTTTAAATTACAGTAAGGTTGGAAAAAAATTGACCTTATCCTTTACAGTATCATGCAGCACCCCAATGCCCAAATTACAGGGAATAAAAAGATGAACAAGGAAGAGGACATTCTAATTGAGTAGAAAAAGAACAGACTGCCCAGAGCTGCTGCTCTCAGAGGATTTAGTAACAATACTTTAAAAAGGTAAATTGAAAAATGTATTTAGAAAAAGTAAACTTAAAAACTTCTGGCCTAGAGAAAGTTAGATTGCCTAACCAGCCATCCTTATAAGCTAGACAGAACCACAGGAGCACCTAATAAAATACACTTACAGCAAATCATTACTATTGTTCTATACTCTTATATCTTTATCCTCACAAAATTATGATCTTAACATTGTTATTCTTTAATCTTACATAATTAAAAGCTCACTCCAATTCTGCACAGCAAGGCAGCTGATTTCCACAGGTACGGACACTCTGACACACAAACAGCAGCCTGCTCATCTTGAGGCCAGGTCTGTAACACACATCAAGGCAGGTGAGAGTGCACCCGAATCAATACCAAAAGAATTCTTCAGAAATACCACAGTCCGCCTTCAGCTCTCCACAAGAGAAGTCTTTAGGACTTTTCAGCTTCCTGATAAAACCAAGACTGTTGCTAGTAGGGGTGTATAGATGTCAAGTACAGTATAGCCAAACATAGCCAGTTGGGAAAGTTAAGTATTACCCTCAATCTTACAGCTTTTACAGCAGACACTTTTCTTCATTGTCTTTTCATTACAGCCTTTCATCTTTATTCACCAAATTTATATATCTCACTCAATTTTATCTTCATTCCACTGTAGAATTCTGCTATGGAAATTGTCTCTTGAAAGGATGTCATCTTTAATACATTGTTTCTTCACAAGGCTTCAAGACTGTATTATCTACGTTATGTCATTAATAACTTTTTGTTCGGTGATATACTGAATGTATTCAGTCCAGAACTGTCAATTCTCTTGTTAAGGTTTACACAAGTACAACAGAAAAGGGCAAGTTCAATTTTTTTTTTCTTTTTTTTCCGAAAGGCTGGGGAAGTTGTGGATTTTAAAAAATTATTTGTGTAGCAAACAATTAACAACTTTTGTACATATAGTACAACTAAACAGAGGAGCTGCCTCAAGCAGAAAATTAATTTTTATAAGAGCTAGCTCATTGTTTGGAGCACCTGCATATTTTCACAATTGGGATGAGGAATGGAGCTGAAATCTGACTGGAAGACACAAATTAGGTTAGATAACAACAACCTTGTGTGGCAGTAGGAAAGCAGCCAAACCTCATACTATTTATTATCCATGCCAACAGACTGTTTTGTTAGGTGAGGATTTTTGAGTGGTTTTCAGCAAGGGGAAGAGCATTCCAGCCTTCTCAACCTTATAGTGAGCACTCATCTGCATTATGCAGTAGCTGGAACCTTTGAGCTTTCTTAACAAGATTACCCATGCAAAAATCTAGACAGCAGGATTAGAGCACTGATGAACAGTAAAATAAAAAATGGAGAAAATGGCAACATTTTCTTATCCATGTGGACGTAGTGAAAGGTATTCTTTCTGTTTCTGCTACCCAAGTATTTGGAAGCATGACATTCAATAAATCATCTAGATCATGCAAAAAGAGTAACCAAATGCAGATATGCCTCTCCAAGCAAGAAGTTTAACTACTTCTGTCAATACATCCAGCTCACAAGCAACAGGAAATAACCTATAGAGCAGAAAAGCATTTTCCCTACATATCTCATCACAGAGTTAACAAAAACCCTAAAGGTTTTCACAGAGTTGTCAAACTTCTTAAAAAGAGTTTTGGATTTATGAGACAGAACATGAGTATACCAGTTTTTTCCAGCACCATGTGACTAAACAAGACAGTCTATTCTTCAGCTCAAATTATGCTGAAAGCTTCACATTGCACCATAACTGTTTTATCAAAACCTGCTCAAAACTTTCCCACAAAGAAAAAATAAGACCAAAAAAACCCTGTCTCATGACGAAAACTGTTACCATTACAAGTTAATTCCAAGCACACAGCTTTAACAAATGCTATTTCATAGCTTCTGTAACTTTCCCTACTTTCTTATGCTCTAGAAGAAATGTCATTAACTGTACCATCAAGTCAGGAAATCCAAAATGGTGGTGAATTAATTTCTTCACACTTCATGAAACGTCCTCCCATGTAACAACCAACTCCATAGGAACTATTCTGATTAGAAGTTAATTCTTCTCTACTAGCCCTTCTCACTTTGTTCACTCTTGGACTATACTCCTAGTCAGTTTCTGCACAAAAGATCAACCAAAACCAAACGATTCTAGGGAGTTCCTCATGCTGAAGCCATCTCTAGAAGGGAATAAAGTGCTGTCTGTCAGGAAATCAAAGTGCCTCACGGCCATTAAAGGTCCTGTGGGCACCTTCTGTTCAGTGCTGGCGGTTTATCCTAAGCGTCCCAGCCAAATTAACTCTACTGGAGTAAAATTTGCTCAAATGCCTCAAGCTCCCTTTGATGCAGAGTTCTTCAGCTCTTGCTCTCAGCTTCCACGTGATGTTTCTCTAGGTTGTTAAACAGCTGCTGTGATCAATCTTTGAGGTAGCTGCACT
>VYXC01013174.1:465390-589345 GCA_013397175.1 Platysteira castanea
ATTCCTGACCCACTGCTGTCAAAGCTTTGTCCCAAAACACTCACCTCTGGTCTCAGAACAGCCTTCCTGCAGGCCTGGCACATGGGGCCACTCCGGGAAAAACTCAGCGGAAGCCGACGGGTTCGATTCTGGCAAGTTGGCTCCTCACATATTAACCAACCCTGCAGAAAGGCAGAACACAGAAGAAAATAATTTTTTACCATAAATTCAAGTTATAGCCTGTTTTCATTCCACCCAAAAAAATGAATCACAGTCAAGGAAGAAAAATAACTCAACTTCTACATCCTCTGTGAATCTGATACTGGAATATGTATAAAGAGATGAAGGTCCTTCTTTAAGGACCCTGTTTAAACACAATTAATGACAGAGAACAAAGCTGAAGTCTTCTTGCTTCAAAATCTCACATTCTGCACACTGCAGTCATCCCTTCTTTGAAATACACTGAAACCTCTGCTCTTCTCCAGTTACAACAACATTAACATACCACAGGATTATTTTATCCAGCTATACAGACCAATCAGCAAGACTCTCCATAGACTTGTAATAAATTAAATATTTAAGTAAAATGCCATTTCTTTGCTTGAACTTTAGAGGAGAGAAACAGTTTTAAGTTCTCTGTTTTCTGATGGCAGCCAGAAGCTTTCCTTTCTTCCTCTTTTTTAAGTTGTTGGGGGTTTTTTGTTTGGGTTTGTGTTTTTTTTTTTTTTTAGAAAGCTTCCAACACTTCAACATAAACCAATTCATTTAGGAAAACCTAACATTTTGCGGAGTTAAAATGAAACAAAATCTGAGCCAGCTTGCCAGGACTGGTAAGGATGAACTTTTTGTGCCAGGTTAAACCATAGGCTAAAAACAATGCCACATCTCATCCCTAAGAGCCACCAATAAAAGATACTTAAGGAATGGCATAAGAGAAAGGAGACAGTAAAACTCTTCCAAAGACATTCCCAACTTTTGGAAATGGCTCAAGGACCACCTGAATCACTGTCTCTGTATTCAGTGGTGACTGAATTAATGCATTAATGATGCCAATGAATTTCAAGTGCTTTTCAAACCCGTGTAAACTTCTAGCATCTGCAACATCCTGCAGAACAACTATAAACTATATGGAAAAATACCTTATTTTTCTTGAACACACACACACACACACACACACACAGAGACACACAGAGACATGCAGCTTCTCTTTTAACACTTTCTAGTTCTTGCATCAGGAGAGACTAGGAAAAATCATTCTGCATTCACCTTCTCTGTGCCACTCATGATTTCATAGACCTCCATCACATCACCTTCAATCAGAGTCTTTTCCAAACCACAGTCAAAATTTACTTAGTTGTTCCTTACCTGGAAACCACTCCAGATCTTTGTTGCCCTTCTCTGAATCTCTCCCAGGTCTTTTTGGAAATGAGGGAGTGGGGGGGAAATGAGACAAATGGGGAGGGAGATGAAACCAGTACTGCACACTGTATTCAGGATACCAACGAACACGAATTTATACAGAAACAAGATAGTATTTACCATCTTGTCCTCTCTCCCTTTCTCTTCTCAATTTCTGTCTGCCTAGAGCACTACTCAGCCTCTGGGCACTGAGCAGTCATTTCCAGGAAGGTACTTATTATCCAAGAATTATCATTTTATTCTACCCTAGTATGTCAGTACATACACAAATTTTGTACACAAAATTAAGACTGTGTCTTTAGCATCTCCTCACTTCACCTTACTTGGCAGAGGATTTAATCTTCCATTGTTAACTGAGAAGTCAAGTTAGTCTTCCTGCAACTCTTCTCCAGCAGTTCCTGCTTTTACCACCCTGAGCAGCTCAGCCATGTCAAACTCTACATTCCAGACTATTGGCTGGTGATGTCTCTACTGGGAATAGTGACTGGTTATTTTTGCCTGTTTCCAAATCTTTTGTTGTTCCTGCAAAGAAGTTAAATCTAATCATACCATGGATCCCTGGTACTTTGACAGAAATGTCAGTGAATCAGAGGACAACTGAAAAAGTTGCATGTTTCCATTCTTACTATCTCTTTCACAAGCTGTCCCAATATTATGCTCTGGCAATGACTTCTACCTAATTTCCACTTAGATTTCAATTTAAAAATATATTCTATATTAATTTCAGAAGTGCTCCAGGACTATTTCAGTTTTTGCTTATCTTTTTAAGATGAAACCTCAAATCCTTTCCCAATAACTTCATTTATTCCAAAGATCTCTCATCTTTCACCATTTCTCCAGCCATATCATATACTCAGTATTACCCACTTGGTGCCAAATCCATCAACACTTCCTGCTGACCTTGCAGAGCAGAGCTTTTATGTCCACATGGGCAGATCAGAAAAACTGTGTGGAGAACATCACAGCAACAGCAATGTATACAGCACTTCCTAAAATGTGTGCTTAAGCCCATGGTGCAGGAATGGAGCATATTTACACATGGAGTTAGATTCACTTCCTCCAACTCTGACATCTAAAAGCCGAATACCCAGTTTAAGTTTATCGCCCTACGATCCATTTATAGCAAATGGAGGAAGAAAAACACATCTCCAAAAATCAATTCACCTAACAGATTTTGGGATGAGGAAATCATCCCTGCTCGACACCCTTTTAATAAAGTAAGGGGTTTTGGAAACAGTATTATCAGTGTATCTGGTCACTACGTGTGAACTTTATTGTTATGTAGATCAGCAATACAAATTGTGACATTTAATACTGCACAGTGAGAAAATGTCAAGAATTCAAAAACCTTCTGTGGATTTAATTTGCTGTCTTGCACAACTGTTGCCCTAGCAGTCCTAGTACCACTTTCTTTGTCATATACAATTTATTAATGACCAATACTTCAGAACTGACATTAGAATGATAAGACACTGTTCACCAAGACTGAGCTACTTCATTAGCACATGGTTCACCAAGAGAAATCCTAACTTAGGGCCTGACCTAACACAAACACCCGATCTATGTCTTCCAAAGTCAGAAGGCACAAATGAGCCTGAAGTGAAAAAGATAGGCCTTGGCTTGGTTTTGAAAATGAACCTAAGATTTATTTCTAAAAGAGGAAGGTGTTTATCTGTTGCCTCACACTGTTTAAATAACTCAGTTTTACCAGACATGGAATAACCTTCTACCAAAAAAAAAAAGCTACTCAAGGATAGCACTGAGATCTTCAGGCACTCACCTATGTGAGTGCCAAGAATATCATTAGAGCCACTGTGAGGGAAAACACAAGAACATTTTTGTAAGGATAATGACCTGTCACAGATCCTCCATTAAGTTAATTTTTAGAGACAAAAGCTATTCTCTGTGTGGAAATTTGTTTATGTCACATGTGCTTATTCTGTGGCACCTCTACCTTCCTATGCAACATGCAGCAGCAGTCTGACATAAAGAGCACCTTAAAATACACAGCCAGGCAGAGGGAGGTGTGGAGGGTGTCCTCACCCGTTCCAAAACCTTCCTATTGAAGAGTATAATTGTTTCAGCTGTAACTATGCAAGGATTCTATAATCTGTAACTATGAAAAGATTCTCTGTGCACAAAGATAACATTCATGACTCAAAACATACTAAATGACTACATTTGAACTTTGAAACAATTTGTTATATATATATATATATCATAGAAACTGCCAGATAGTAAGATATTTAGTTAGGGAATGCAAGTGCAACTGAAAAAACAAAGCCTGGAATGGGAGCAACATGCCAGCTTCAGCTGTACAAAATACTCTAAAATAGACAACCATGAAAATAATGTATGATAAAAGTAACTGTGTTTTCTGCCACCTATTGGCCTTTTTAGCTAACAATTATGAAACAAAGGACTACACCATTCACAAGGTACAGCTTCTACTGTCTTATAAGGGAATGCATAGATGGTCCTCTCAAACTACCACTGAACAATGATATTTTGAAGCAAGTTTCTTTATGCAGTTGTTTCAGTCTAATGCAGTCACTGTTGAAGAAAGCACTGGGAGGCTCTGCTGGTCACAAAAAACAGGTGAAAGAAGACTGAAATCTCCCTGATTAAACTAAAAACCATAGCTTAGGATAAAAATAACCACTTAAATTCAACAGCTTACTATTATACTTGTTTTCAGCTACTAAGAAATAATGATCAAAATATAGAACTTTTACTGAGCAGTACATTTCTCAATAAACTATATTCAAAAAACAAAGATTTAAGTTATTGCCTACAATAAAATGCCCAAATGTCTCGCACAGATACTAACAAACTGGATGTCACTTCAGTTCATATAGAAAACAGTTAATGTCACCTGTATAGACTTCCTACCAATTATAATTAACATTAAAGAGGTCTTTTCTTCTTTGTCACCTCTCTATTCAGGCCTTATTTGTGTTTGTTTGTACTTACTATCTGTTAATCTCTCTTAACAAATGACAACAATAACTGTTGCTATTATGCATGGAAATTAAACATGTAGATAACTGTGTGAAGGGAGCTATTTTTGAAAAAAGCAGTATCAGAAACATGTAGCTCTTTATGTCTCTTGTTTTGCTTTGATAATTAAGCCATAGCCTTGATTTGTTTTAAACAAAAAACTTTTCCATGGACATGTATGTTGCAATCAAATTCAATACATGCATTATATTCTGATTCAATCTGTTCAAGTGCATTATTGTTAACCCTTATTTGATCCATGCCTGTCATCTTCACTGACCAAACAAAACCAATCCTTCATTTCCCAGCCGCTATCACTGAGTCTGTAAATTAATTTGGAGTAGATCAAACAAAATCATAATAGGGAACCTTCAGCTTTGTTCTACTTGGTATCTGCAACATTGTGGGAAATTAAATACAAGTTGATAGAGGGGGGGAAAAAGCAACTAGCGTTTCCAAATATCCTGCCCACAAATGCTTAGTTCAGTTTGAAATATAAAAAGGTATGTGAAAAAAACCCTGAAATACATGCACAATATAGAAGAAAATCCCTTAAGAGTATTAAGTCCATGAACTGTAGCTAATAGGGAGAAATTTGCAAGTCAAAAGTAATTTCGTTTCTTTGTAAGTCTGTTCTTGAGAATTAGCCTCTCCCATTCTAATGATCAACAAGCATTAGAAATATTACCCCAAAATACAGAGGCAAGTGGTTTTGCAACAGCCTTTCAAACATAAGTTGCGGGGGTCAACAACATGCATTTACTGAGCTTTATCTTAATAATTTTTACAAATTACATTTGACAATGTAGCTTGGTTGCCTGCTACAGTAGAGGACTGAATGTGCTTCTCTATGACACTTCAGTTCTGCATATGTTCCTGCCTTCAGACAGTCTGGGTGCTGAGGCACTACAATGCTTTAGAAGTTCACATGGAATGAAAAAATGCGCCAGTAAAAAGCTCAAAACTGCAAGCACTGAAAATCATTCAGAAGTCACTATCAGTTACTTCGCATTTGAATTTACTCATAATCCATGCTTGCTTCTCTGCAATCTTTCTCCCCATCAAAGACAATCTTAACATGGATTTTTGAAAATGGGACCTTGGTGGATGATGCCCAGTCTCAGATGGCTGGCGTATCTGAGCACATTACACCTAAAACCCACAGCTCCAGCACTGCAGAGCTGAAGTTAGCACCTTACACCATCAAACCCACCAGAAGGGAAGCACAGGAACCCAGCCTGAACACACTGTCCTAGTCAGCCAGCTTAAGCCTGCTGCTCAAGTCACTGACCAGCTTTTGGAAGGCTGAATGTGAGAGACAATGCAAGGAAGATTTTCTGATCCAGGTACCACTGTGAGTTGCTAATTAGACCACTTTCACTTCACACTGGCCTTTCTTTGCATACTACTCTTACAAAAGCGTATTATTTCCACTCATTCCAAGACCAGAAGCTTCAAAACCTGTTTTCCTGCCAAAGTCCATTATTATGGATAGTATTGCCTAACAGGGCAAATCTGGCTGCAGTGGCTTGAAATCGTCTGGAAGGATGAGGTGCCACTAATACTGCATTACCGGGTACACTATCAAATCTACTGATCCCCCCAAGCACTATTAAAAGATAGTCGATTTTACAAAGTAAAATCAGGCAGTTCATCATGGCAACAGAGGACTCGACTCTGGGATCTGAAAGTTATCGGCTCCAATCACAATAACTTGTTCCACACATGTGGTGTGTTCTCCTGTCTGTGTCTTCTGCAAATAGCTGAGTGTTTGGGGGAACAGAATAACTTTACTAGTAGTAGACAACATCTCAGGAACTAGAACCAAAGTCTTTGTTGCATACTCTTCGGCAAATATTTTGACTATCAGTACTAACTACATCTTTTGAGAATTACATCATGATTTTACACTTCCACCGTGAAAGGTGATATGAATATTGACTTAAAGATGAACTATTGCTGTAAAGTCAGGAAAGTTTTTCTGCTGTGTACCAGAAACCAAACTACTTTAAAGTTATTTCAACTTCTAATCTGCTTTCTAGCCTGTTCAGAACAAAGGAATACTCTACTAATAACACTGGCACAACCCAATGTATCTGCACCACCCTGGTGAGATACCAGCAGCAATGAAAATCTGAATGACAGCGTGAGAACTAGTGCCATGCACTGGAATTTCAGCAGACAAGGCAGACTTGAGTGACACCTACCTGCCACTGCTACAATGCCAAAAAGAAATCCCCTCAGGTCAGGAATGCTATCATAAATAGTGAAATAAGACTCCACCAGAAAACTTTACGCACTCAGTAATATGAATCTTAGAATTGTTAGGGTTGGAGAAGACCTCTGAGATCAGAGTCCAGCCATTAACCCAGCACCCCAACTGCCACACCCACCTACCTTTTGAACACTTCCAGGGGTGGTGAACCCACCACTTCAGTCAAGTTCAGCATAACTCAGGTTCCTCAAGCATCACCCCCCATTTTCATGGGGAAATGTACCTGATAAAAACCTTAGAGGACCCACTGTTATAAAGAAACCAATTCTACTGCTGCTAGACACAAGAAAGTCACAGACCCATTTAACTTTTCAAAGGGTTTTTCAAGATGGAGGACTTGCTGAGGTTAGGATTGGCATGATCAGAAACACACACTTCCCTCCTGCAGGAACAGTAACTCTTCGCAGTGCCCTGGTGCCTGCCTGCTCTGAACACCTTCCATAGCTGCTTCATCCTGAATGTCCTTCCAGAGCAAGTACAAGACATGTCAGAGAGTTGCTTGAATGATCTTACGGATGGAGTAACTTATCTGTGAGACTACCAAAGCAGACTCTCTGTAGAATATATTGACCAGGAGGGCTCCTCACAGGTGATACTTTAAGACATCTGACTTTGTCAAGTCTGAGTGTCTCCTTACAGCCTGAGCAGACACAGCCACTCCTCTGGAACTTGCAGCTAATGAAAACAACCTGGAGATGAGGTTATCTGAATTTATAAAAGACTGGATGCACAAATGAAAGGGACATCTCATGATGTTTAAAAACCCACCTCTTGGTCACACCCCTCTTTGGGCACAGGAAAGAAAAAGATAAGTAAATTCTTCATAAAGGCAAAATTCTAAGATAATTTTATCAGAAAAAAAAAATTTGAGGGGAACAAAAAGAATGCGCTGCCACAGAAGAGCATAACATATCTGGAAAATGAGCCATCAGGCTTCCCTTCTTCCCTCACCCCCTAGAAAAATGACCACCATCAGAAATTAAGCCTTTATAAGGAGCATCTTACCTGTTTTGGCATTTTTCCTATCAAGGAATATCTCCCTGATAAGTAATAAACAGGCACACCATTTACAAGCGTAATGAATGGATGATGTGGGTTTAAACCAGCTCCTGTCTGCTGCCTAGGCCTCTGGCAGCAGGCAGTCATGTTACTGAGGTGGCCAGCACCCCAAAAATCCACTACCATTCACAAGTTCTTTAATAATGGCTGATTCAGTCTATTATAAAATGAATTATTTATTAATAGACACAAAACTAACAGACATAAGACTTAAAACAGACTATTACCACACAGGAGTAAGACAGAAAAGGGGAAAAAAAAGGCATACTAGTATTTACACGTGGAATTAAAGGTACCCATTAAAATTAGAGCTAGCTGAGAAATAGTATAACTTAGGATTCAACGTTTCTTACCATCCAGTTTTTTCCCTCAATTTCTGGAAATGTAACCTGGAGTTGGTCCAAGGCTCCAGGGAGAAATCTTCTCACACACCTCCACCGAGTGAGTAAGAGACTTCTGCCTCTGTGATAGTTGTGTGGGCTTTTATAGGATATAAGAACCATGTCTTTTGGTCAAGAGTATTTCTTTCATCTCTTCTCACATTTGCTTTCCAGACTAAGATGTGTATTCAGGGCTTGGTCTGGGACCCTCAGGAGCCTGGAGGTGATCTCCTGCTGAGCTCTCTGACCTCCTGCTCAGCTCACTGGCTCCTCACTGGGTTATTAGTCTGGCTTGAGTTATCTCTTGCATATGCACCAGCCATGAGAGAGGGGGGACGTCCTGCCACACAAGAATCATGCAAACCAACCCTAAAAAATGGAGGAATGGAGTTAAAAGCAATCACTGATGCAGAATTCTGGGTCAGCAACTTTTTCAGGATCCTACAAAGCTTGATATTCTCCAAGCAAGTCAGTTACCAAGCACTAATAAAAACATGTATCTGTGACACCATGAGAAGGATCTCAGTTTATCTGTGAAGGAAATCCAGGGAACTTGCAAAAGCCTCTTCAGTTAAAGAGCTTGGACATACTGAGAACTCAAAGTAATATATGGAGAGACATTGTTATTGATGTATCAGGCATTCCAGCCTTTTCACTTCAACAAAAAATTAATGGAGAAGCTCTCTCCACTTCTTTAATATGTTACTACAAGGAGATCAAGTCATACTAAATCAAAAGCCTTAATGTTATGTTCAAGAGATCCCTTGCTAGAGAAGAGGTTATGTCTGAATTCCATCTGAGAATTTTAAAACGTAAAAGAATTTCCCAGCAAAGAGTGTGTGCAGGGTCTGTCAGGCATAACTGAAACTTTTGACTCAAAAACATCTTAGAACTAAGTTGAAATATTTGTACTCCAATTTGAGTATATAAGACAAAGATGATTTTCGAGAATGTTTTAAGGTTTTATACCACTGTAACATTTAATCATCTCTGAATAATAAATTCCTTTGATATTTTACAGACTCTTCAAATAAATTGTTTTATAAAAGGAACTGGGTCAAGAGTCCACTATTGATGCTGGCTGACTGGAGCTTTTCTCTTTTTACTTTAAGTGGAATAAGTACCATGTTAAACATGCTGCCAAGCTTGTTGTAGCTGAAAGATATTGGAGCATATGCTTAGAATAGTGAAACACCTTAGGTTACCATAAATTCTTCATCCATTTAGCTTACAGCTTCAATCCCTTACCCAGGGAATGTTTATTCTATATTCTCAAATATTTTGTTAGGTGTTGTGTACATTTTGGCAATGCAAACAGTTTTAGTAACTATTATAGTAACAATAACTGAAATTAGTTCCTGAAATTTACACATAAAGCTAAATGTAATGCATTACCTGATCACAGATCCAGTGTGGTATATGAATATTCAGATTACAAGAGAAGGACCTATTTTATCAACTCACTCTTGGCCACTGACTTCACATTAGTTTTTCTTTTTCTATGCAGTAAGTATTGTAGCTAGCTTCTCATCCAGAAAAAAATAGGTTACATTTCCCAGTATGAGTATTTTTAGAGTCTGATGCTACCTGATCATCCAATTTAGGGAAAATGTAAACAGTGACCACAGCATTTCACACTCCATTTGATGCTGCCTCACTTCAGTGGAAGTTGGAAGATAGGAATTCAAGTACTTTTCTAAGCATTTCCTTTCTTTCAGAGCTTCTTGGGTTTTGGCCTATATAACTGATCAGAATTCAGCTGTGGGATGGAGTGGGTAACAAAAACTCTTAAAAGAAAGGAAATTGTTTCCTGGATGCTCACTCTGCTCCTCTTGAATTCAGCATTATCCAGGCTGATGAACAGACAGACATGATATTTTAGGAAAAATACAAAACTGTCTCTTAAATGAACGATGAAATAAGGAAATATGCTTTTGAAAGCTGTACAGATCCTAGAGAAGACTGGTTATATATCCAGTATTATTATCACATGACCCACATTGAAGGATATTATTAAACTGAGGCATCTTAGCCAATAACTTCCTAGTTGAAGGCAAATGATCACTTTGACACCCAGTGCTGACAAAAGAGAAGGACACCCACTCCAAAATACTCCTGTCCTCAGAGATACTCATATCTGTTGTCTCAGTTCCCCACTGGAAAACTGCCACCCCAAAGGCACCTGGCATCAATGGGAACTACACCTTCACAGGACCAGACTGAAGGTCCAAAGCAACTACACAAACTGTAATTGAAGGCAAGGTAGCTACACTGACTTGCTACCTTAAGAAAGCATGAACGAGGACATAAATACTACCTGAATTTCTCAGAACACAAAATGTCCTTCTATCTTAAAAAAGCTGGTGATACTAAAGTGGTAAAAGCTCTGATGTAGACTCCAGGTGGCCATTTAGAGAAGTGAAGCTGCCAAGTGCAGCTGATCTAAAACATCCAAAGTAGTTCCCTTTGGATATTACGGAAAATGGACATGAATTTGAGAGGAGTTAGCCTACAACAAAATTCTGTCCTGTAGTATACTTTTTAGGAGTTCTTTCAGAGCTTGCATACCTCACAGTCCAATCAGCAATGCATCACTGCTGTGAGGTAAAGTCAGCCACAGAACATCAAATGCCTGTTTAGAGGTTACCAAAAATGAAAGTCTGTAGAGTTTCAAGAATGATACTTTGTCATTCTGAATATTCCAGAATAATAAAACCTGAATTGCATTCCAATCCATAACTGGAAAAAAAAATTAAAATGAGAAAACCATCCAAGACCAAAAGAAAACTTCATTATTTTCAAGGAAATATTATTCTCAGCACTATCTGTAATATCAGTTTTACCACTATAAGTCTTGAAGGTGTGTGTATGTGATCAAAGCAGCAGATAACTAAAGGGGCAAGAAATGCACCCCAGCCATCCCCCCCTCCCAAGAACTGAAACACTCAAGCTAACATAAAAAATATTTTAAACAAAATTATCAAACAAGACATAAGTGAAAAATATCTTGTAGGTCAATGTTAGAGTTTTACATGTTATTAAAAATTGATTTTTTAAAAAGATACCTTTAGATGTACAGTCATATGCCATTTCATAAAAGTTATTTGAAATTTATTGATCTCATTTGTGCAAGGACCAGGCTCCATCATCAGCCTGCTGCAAGGATAATAGAGCACTCCAAACCCTTGTGATAGATTTGATGCAAACAGTGGCCCTCATTTTAGCACATGTAATAGCACCACAAGTGGACAAATTCCAACCTTAACAGTTGTACATTACAAACTAAATTAGCAAATATGTTCTGCTTTACTTCACATCAAATCCAATACCTTGGTCTTCTTACCTTCACTAAAATAAGGCTCTAGGCACCAAAATACATGCCGCAGATTAAAAAGTGTTCTCAGGCTAACACAACACTCACAAAGAGACCCAGCTATTACCAACAATTTTATTTCACTTAAGACAACCTGAAAACAGCTAAACTGGATTTTGAGCAAGCACCTGAGAGAAGACATACTTAAAATGACTACACATGGAAAACTACACTGATAAAAAGGATCAGTGAAAGAAGTCTTATGCATTTCTGTACTGAGAGTGGAAACCTCTAGAAGGATATTTAAGTCCATTCTGCCAAAATACTCTCCCTATTCACACAACTCAAAGCAAGCCATATTCTTAGGCTACAATAGGTCACAACTAAGTATAGTACCTTGCTTCAGAAAAAATTTTGCTTTGTCTGTCAACTATCAACAAAGCACAAATAACTCACACAGCCCATCCATGTACTGCTTGTCAAAGGGTCTAGCAATATACAAACAGTAAGAACTCAAAAGATTTCTTAAAATCTGTGTTTCTACTTTGGTTAGAAAGCTAAAAACACTCTACTGCCCCCACTTATTCTGCAATTCTGTTACCTTCCTTCTCCCCTCAAATTTTTGTACAGTCCTTGAATTTTTCAGATTTGTCATGCTGAACTTCCCGCAAGACATCAGATGTAAGACAGAACACACGAAGGTTTTGCTCATATACATGGCAGCAACAGTAAGGTTCATCAACTCTAACATACATTTCAAGCTCGTAAAGAGACAAAAAGATTGTTTATGTGAAGCATTTATCTTTGCAAAATGGTTATGAACATCTCTTGAATACTGAAGGAGTTAACAGAGTTCCAAAACTTTAAAAGTGGTAATGCACATACATGGGCATGTAGTTCAGAGGACCTCAAAAGAGTTAAAGGTAATGGCAGAGAAAGGGGTCTCAACAGTCTGGTCACCTTAAACTAGAGAAGTTTAAAGCATCACTAAGCAGTGTTTGTTCATTTAAGTTTAATTATTTTCTCCTGGAGAATGGCACTAATGAAACTGAATATCTTTCATGGTTTCGAAGAGCAGTCTGAATGGTCTGTAAACAGGACTGGGGGCAGACGAGAGAACTGGCTGAGCCAGGGGGTTGCTAGGTGATGCAGAATGTAAACCCACAAACTTGTTCAGGTTTACTTTGCTTTCATGCTGCTCTCACACAGGCTCTCCAAAGTTTTAAGAATTAATTTCCAGGTAGCTATTTAAAAAACAAAAAGTAGAAATAATTAAAAAAGAAAACCCCTTAATCCTCCTCACCTCTTCCCTCCCTTCCCCTGCCACCCTCCCAGAATGAAAAAGAACAGGCGAAAGGAAGTTCACAGCATTAAAGTGCAGGAAACCATTCCCTCTATATACTTGTAACTGCTGAAGACTGGTCATTATGAAAAACTTCCAATATTTTCTGCTTGATTTTTGCTTTTGTAAATGTAAATATAAATGAATTTTGGAGCAATAGATTAGGCCTTTAAAATACTTAAACTGAATATACAGTCTTATTTACCAGCATTTCCACCGCAGATCACAAAAGCAAACTTTTCAGTACGGCCATGTGTTTCTACTTCCATCCTTTTCAGAGCTGTGGTTATTTTTTTTTTCCCCCTTAAAGTATCTGATCAGAGATTGTCCAGTAAGAGCACTTTATTAGATCATCAGTCAGAGGGTTTTACAAGCACCAAGAGCTATGGGCTCAAATGCAGCACATCAGTTTTAATAGCCGAAGGTCTAATAGTAAACTGCAGATACTGCTGAGAACTTTCCATGCACTGAACTCTTGAAAAAGCACCATCTCTCAAGCTTAAATGCAGCTGCCTCTTTCAATGCCGCAAATGGGTAAATTTGACAAAAAAGCCACCATTAAGACTACATGAAAGGCTCAAGACAACATCCTTTCAATGCTTTGTACTTCAGTAATCAGATGTACTTACTCACCCCCTCCCCCAAACCCGATCAAGAACTATTTCTGAATGGTAGGAAATAATTCCACTTTGTACATCTTTTAGTTAATCAAGACTTTCTATTCAGCAATTTGACCTTTTGTTCAAAACAGGATTATCAGTTTTTTCGCCAGTTACCAAGGGCGACTCGCATGGTGAACATAATTGCAATAATTTGCAAAACACCATGGCAACCCACATTACAACTAGGTAAATACTGGTCTTTTGTGCTACATTGTTATTTTCAGAGATGCTGAAGTCAAAGAACGAATGACAAATGAACACAAAATTTATATTTGCTTTGTCTCAAAAGAGAAGAAAATTGATAACAAGAATTGGGGGGAAACCGACTACAGCTGTAATTTCTAACTTGATTAATTAGGATGGTAACAGTCCTTAACAGTATATTCAACAAACAGCCCTGACTTAGTCTCTCCACCCACCTCTCTCTCTTTCTACACTACTACCACTAACCCCCACCCCAGACAAATTTTTTCAGCTAGGAGAACAAACAACTCCATTTGCTCTTTTCTTCAACTTAATGGAATCCTTAATTACAGAATATTGTTCTCCTGCTCTTCATTACACTGAAAACTGAAAGTGAGAGAGAGAGGAGGAGGAGGAAGACGGTGCCAAGCAGACAGGGTAGCTACAGTCATCCTCCCTGCCCTTGCTTTTTTTGTCTGTAGCAGACCTAAAGATGAGATGGCATTTTTTGTGGGTTTTTTTTTTTCTCTTTTTAATATTAACAGCTGTTGTACAGCAAATAATTAAGTAAACTAGTGCTCAAGTTCTCTCCTGGCAGCATAAATAAGACATGAAAGCTTAAGTCAAGTCATGATTAAAATCCAAATCAGAGAGGAAGCAGCTGCTTAAAAAGAAAAAAAAAATCAACTAAGATTATCAGACTGGGCGGCTTCTAACAGAATACCTTCTGTATTAAAACATTTTCCAATGAACAGAATTATAATACACAAACTAATATCTTTAAATTTTATTTCTTTACAATTGTAAGGAACTTACTGCTACAGTATAGTTCACAGTACAGGCTTCTAGTAAGACTCCAAGAAAGCAGACTAAAACCAAATTTTCTTAAATATTTTGGCAATATAGAGACAATTTTGCCTAAGAAAAAAAAAATTGCTGAAAACAGTCTAATACATGTTACCAAGAGATGTCACATTAAATCTGCTATATATTACTGGAACACAAGTTCAGTGCTGCAACATTTATTATGCCACAGTGAGCTGACTGAATGGTTGAGAGCTTAATTTTCATGGCATCATTAATAAAAACAAGTTATTCCTTTACACAGACCAAATCCTGCCATCAGATGTATGCATATGTTCTTTGTGAAATGCAGTGGCACCCTTTAGCAATAGATTTTCACATACAGAGTGGCTGAGAAATATATTAAGCTCAAAAAGCCTGCAATCAGAAGCCAGGGTAATCCTCATTTCAGTTCCTTGTACGTACAAATCACGTGTCAATTTAGAGTTAAAGGGTCACATCTACATTTTAATTCCTTAAAGTACTGGATTGCCTTTACAATAAAAAAAGGCTTACAAAATGAAAAAAAGCTGCTGCTGCACCCTTATGTATTGGGAACACTGGAGAGTATATACTAAAATGAAAGAGATGAAGCAAAGTTCTGAAGTCAACTGAACGTGCTAAAATCATCTGAACGTGGCCCCAGGGTGCTGAAATGCACCACTGTCACTACACAGATTCTCTGTGCTGCTGGACAAGTCACTCCCAGTTTACTGAACAGACTCACAAGCAATGAGCACCTCAGGAATCAGTTTAGACCCAACTGTGCAACCTGAAAGCTCTTCTTCAGGCAGTTACTCAGTACTACACACTGAAAAAACAGGTCCTTTGATTCACAGACTGGGCACCCAAACTTATGAACACATTCGATGTTCATTCCTCTGTGTCTCATTTCTTTGACAAATAGAAATAATAAAGGACCCGTCGCTTAACACAGCTCTTGTAAAGATGTTTTTTAAGAGCCACTTGATCCCACAGTGAAGTGTGCCACAGAAAACTCCATGAGAAAATAAATAATCCTAGGCAAAGTTTCAGAGAGCACATTCAATAAGGTAAAGAGCATCCACTATGCAGTGGAGAGAAACAAATACAGACCAGCTGCTCATCTAACGAGTGCTGTGTCACCTGTACACACTGAAAAAACCACAGAATGGGACAACACCATACATAAACGACTTGCATTAAACTTAAGTAAGCAGTATTCACTCCCTATCTTCAACTTTCACATGTCCAACTCTGTAGTACCAGGATCTCTCTTTTATTTTTACATTTTAAAAAAAATCCACTCTCCTTCAAAATAGGGTTTAAAGGAGCACACAGATTTTGCTTCTTGAAATAAACACAGTAGCCCATAATAACTCATAATAACTTTCTATCTTCTCTGAAAGCAATGCGTTTTGCCCAGTATTTCCCAATAGCAGAGGCAGGAAAATATTTATGAATTTTCTCATGCTTTTCTTTTTCTATTAAACCAATCACACTCCAATATAAGTGCTTGGTTTTTGCATCCAAATTTTCTCAGGCAATCCTCACCCACACCTGCCTCCTCATGCTTTTTCAAGCCCATCTGCCCAGACAGGTGCTTATCCAGCAGATACCATATTTGAATATTCTAATCCAACCAACTCTACTCAATTCAGCTTCTTTGCTTTTAGTTTCATCTACAGACACTCAGGCCCAGTTCCAGTCTCACGCGCCATGTTCTAGTCTCTTTTCCTCATCTATAGTCAATTCTTACAAGCATTCTTGGGTTGGTTTTTTGATTTTGTGTTTTGATTTTTGGTTTTTAATTATTAATAATGTCTAGGCTCCTGCTCCACACTGCAAGTTTTTCTTAAAGGTTTGTAAAATTATCAAATCTAGATGGATTTTCTTAGGATGACAAAAGACAACAAAAAAGAGGAAAGAAGGATGAAATAAATACTCTTCCTCATAGCCAAATGTTAAAGACTTCAAAGCCATAGCACCTACATTTCGGGTGTGGCAAGGTCACCTGAACAACACTAACACTGCTTTTACCACAAATACTTTTACTTACTTAAAATAAGCAAGTGGTTATAATTCAAGTGCGTTTGTGGGCTTCAATTGAACTGATTTATATTACATCTGATTTCCCCCCTCCCTCAGGACCTCACTAGGCAGGTTCATATACCAAGATGTCTACATTTAAAAACTGCAACTTGTTTTTTTGGAACTTTGATTTGGAATAATTAAACCAAATCTGTAGCATATTTTATTCTGAGCTAATGAACATATATTGCCCTACTTAACTCCACCTTAAACGAGACTTTTATTCCTGCTACCATTAATTAAGCATCAAGCAAGACACTTGAAGATCTCAAAAAACCTTTTGCTAAGTATTATGGGATGGTCAGGCTTCCTCCTTGGCTTCTCCTCAGGTTTTCATTTTTGTAATTCCTCTCAACATGTGCCCACAACTCTTTCCTACAGTCTCAGTCTCCTTAGGTTGCTCTCAAACTTTGCCTTGGACCAGCCTATTCTTTTAGAGAAAGAGAGCTCTTGTTCTGCCTCCCTGCTGACTTTGACTTAATTTGCCTTTCCCACTACTGTCAGACTGCATTGTTCTTACTTCTTCAGAAGGGACTGATGGTAATATCATCTCCATGTTAGTAACAAACGCCTTCTGAGGAATATCTCCATAAATTGCACATCATCTGGGCCAGATGCAGCCTGGAGATTGAGACAAGAGGTCAAAGGAAGATAGAATTTTGAGAGAGTTTATATCCTTTCTGTTAATTAAGAATTTCAAGGCTTATAAATTGAGTGTATCTGCTACTTGCCATAAAGAACAGATCTCCAGCAGCCAAGTGAAGTCAGAAACAACAGCATCTCTGAAGAACTGTTGTGGATTAGTTTAAGACAGAAACAACATGCTTTATTTAGTCTTGAAAAAATGTTAATCCATTTTAGGTTAAAATTTCAGCCAAAGTTCAACTTCAGACAAATTTGACATACAAAATGGCAAGGCAGACACCTAAAATGTGGCAATGCTTCAAAACTTTAAAACTTAATTTTTCAAAACTTACACCCATCTAATAAATGGTAAATTTCATTAAAATTTGCTTTGAGGCTAGTATGATGAAAATTAGAAGGACAATAGTTCAGGGAGAACAACAGCAGAAAGTGGGGGGTTTTGTGTGCTGTTATTTTGAAAATCCCTTAAACTATTCTGGACACCAACTGAAGTAACCAGATGGACCTTTAAAAATTGATGCTCCTGTGTAAGCATTAAAAAAAAAGCCAACTCAACATAAATAAAGGCCTGTCATAAACCCATTCAACTAAAAAACATGAGAATAGGGAAGAGACTGACTGTTTTCTGTTGCTTCTTGTGACAGACACAGAAAACAAAATAAACAAGACATTTCTGAAGTAGTGGTTTGGTTTTGGTTTTTTTGTTTTTGTTTTTAACCTAACGCTGAAAATTTTTATTTAGTAAATCACATTCAGGAAGAACAAACTGCATAAAATAAGCAGGTAAAGTAGGATCCTTCAAATGCACTATGCTTCTGTTTTTCACAAAGGTTAGCTGCTACCAAGACCTGCAAGGTCCTTAAAGCCAACAGCTCAATACTGAAATTAGGACGGCCCAGGAGAGCTTTCCAACTACAAACTCCTAAGAGCAGAACAGGTTACTTGTTACATGCTGTCTCCTAGAAAAAAAACTTTGCTGCTATGGTGTAGCTTCTTTGAGTTTGTGGTAAACACACCATACATGTTGCCCCAAGTCTCTAGAATCAGTATTTTCTAAAATCTAGAGAATACTTAATTAAAAACAAAACAAAACAAATCTGAATTTTATTATGACAGGTAAAGAAAAATTAAATGTCAACCTTAGAAGACTGTGACTACTTAGAAACTAATGTTATGACCTCATTATATTTCATACGGGTAAAAGAACAGTTCCAAACAACTTCAAAGTCCTCTCTCTTAAGGTAAGGAAAATTACAAGCAAATTTTAACTTGCATGTATAAAATATAAGTATAAAAAATGGAAACTGGAAGTTGACAGCTGCTGACATAAATCAGAAGTTTCCCAAAGTAGAACACTAATAACTAAGATATTAACTAAGAATGTAAAAACAAAGCACTAATGTAATGGCAACAAAAAATAGTTTACAGTAGAAAAGATCAGAAATCTAACTTTTCCCTGTATTTTGGAAAAGCACATAACAGCATAGTAGCGAATAAGGATAAAGAACTATGTTTCGCTTTGCTAGCAAGAAAATACTTATTAGGCCCTCAAAATTCAGCATATTCATAGAACAAATGCTTGAACTCAACAGTCCTATTAGAGCCAAGATGTTACTTGCTGAACTTGCCAAACCTGCCAACCCTTGATGATACCTAAAAAGACTGAGACCCTGTATCAACCAAAATGACACATTTCCTTGAAACAGTTACACAAGCAAATCAGAACAATTCATGTAACTGTTTGTACCTATCATTCTAACATTAACATGAGCAAAACAACAGAAATACTGATACAGACTTTAACTGATCAAGAATTTAAGAACAGGGATGGAATTAACATCAGTCAATGTTTTTATACAGAACAGTCTCACACAAACATGACAGTTCATTTTTTTGGTAAGATTACAGGTTTGGTT
Organism: Platysteira castanea; assembly: GCA_013397175.1. Classification (NCBI taxonomy): domain Eukaryota; kingdom Metazoa; phylum Chordata; class Aves; order Passeriformes; genus Platysteira; species Platysteira castanea. Next base: position 484,477 of record VYXC01013174.1, read on the forward strand.
GAGAAAGGCAGATATACTATAAATAATCTCTTGAATGACATTTGATTTGCTTTCAAAGGACACTGCATTAAAATTAGCATTGCACAGTGTTAATGAAGTACACGTGAAATGGATTAAGAGGTGCAAAGTTGAAGCATCTCAAAAAAATCAATTGTCCATGAGACACAAAGTGATGACAGTCAAGTAAGCATTTGTCAATATGGAATGCAGAGGGATTGTGCTGGTGCATCACAACGACAAGGTTACACTCACTCTTTTTACACCACTGATTAGTAGAAGAGAGGAATCAATTCAGATAAAATTTACAGATGACAAAAGCAGAACAGCAAGTAATGATAAGCATGAAGTAATTGTTTTGGTAAACTGTGTTCATTTGACACAAAATACACATTAGTACAGTGAAACAAAAGCGACACACTGGGAACAAAGACTACAGTTCACACCTACGGAACAGAAATACCGTATGCCAGAAACTACCAGCTGGAAAGGAGTCATGGCAGACAAGTTATTCAACATCAGCTTTAAAGGCAGACCTAGCAAGATGTGGAGATTGAATAGTGAAGAACTGTGTATGAGTACTGAGCTGAATTTCTTCAAACACATTGTAAGAATGATACTGGAGCACACACAGTCCTGGTGACAAGAGTTAAAAAGAAAAAACCAAAAAAACCTGCTATGCTCAAGAGCCATAAACCGTGTTTGAGGGCATCGGAAAAAGAATAATAGCAACAGACCTTGAAGAGTAGTCTCTTACCATCACAACAGGGGACTGAGAGGTGACTTGAGAAAAACAAGCAGGCATATTCATGGGAGAAAAGCAACAGACAACACAGGGAACTTAAATCTAGAGAAGAAAGCAGTACCATGAGCCAGTGCTCAGACAATCTTGGTGGATTGACAACTGGCCCAGTGTCTGGGCCCAGAGCATGGTGATCAGTGGAACAGAATCCAGCTGGAGGCCAGTAAACAGCAGTGCAGCCCTGGGGTCGAGTCCCATTCAAGATCTCCTACTGATGATCTGTGTGATGGAGCACAGACTGCTCCTGGTGAGTTTGCTGAGGGCACTCAACTGGTGATCCGAGCAGAACATGAGCCAGCAAAATGCTTTTGCCTGTCTCAACACATGCCATGTTATCACCAGTGAGCCCTTTTGTTGGCATGATTCTACCTACAAATGTCAAGCAGGGGAACATGGAGAAGGTTTTGGTAGAACCTTTCTTCTCACCCTGCATTACAAGAAGTACGTAGGTGTGAAGTCCACCTCAGGACAACCCAGATGTTTAAGTACTGCAGGGAAAGGCTGATACACCCTTTGTATAGGCTGATGCACGGCTCAGTGAAGACTATTATGTTTAGAAAGAGTAATCTGCAGCAGAATGAAGACACCTATGCCAATCCCTCATCATCCAGGTATTTATTAACCAGAAAAATTTACCTTGACTTCTCTGATTAGTTATCTCTGATCTTTTCAAATTAAATCTTTCTCTCTCAAACACCTATACTGAAGGGGTTTTTTTCTTTTAAATTAGCTCCAGCACAACTCAGGTGTTATTAACTTACCAAAACTCAGGAAGACAGCAATAGAGACAAATGAAAGAGGTCAGAGGATGGGAAAGGTGGGCAAGCAAATTAAAAGCAAACACTAGCAACAATTCAGATTATTTAGCGTATATCTTCAGGGAAAAAATATTCCAATCGTTTTCCAAATTCCATCAGATGGAATCTGTCTGTGTGTGTGTGTGTGTGTGTGTGTATATATATAGTAACTCATATTCACAAACACACACATAAAATTAAAAGTTCCTTTTTTTCAATTTCTGTTGGTGGAAATTGAAGTCAGGTAACACATCCTTAGAAAAGCAGCGCATGAAACTTTAAGCTGATACTCCAAATAGTTTTGTTTCCTTTGGTGGTTTTGGTTTGCTTGGTTTTGGTTCGGGGATTTTTTCAGTTGTGGGGTTTTTTTTCAATGCAATTAAAGATCACATACACACGTAATGTATGGGTGTAATATGTAGAGAATATTTTATGTATGTTTTAGAAATATTTAAAGAAATACACTAAGCTAATAGGCCCCCTCTGTTACTATGGTAATAAGCATTTTGTAAGAGTATATAAACATATAAAAGGTGTTTTTACTTTATATTGATACTAATCTACTCTCTTATATTATAAAACACACAAAGTAAAAGAAACTGAAAAAAACAGGCCAAGATTCTAACATTGAATGTGATTTCTTATAAAAAACTTTTTGGAGACTAACAACACATAATTTTCCATTTTGCTCTAAAGTTACTGATTTTTAAGGCAGAATTTTCATATAACCCTGAAAAACATAATTCTAGGCAGATAGCATATAAAATATTACAGACATAGAAAAACTAGAAGATATAATGCATTCATTTTTATAAAGATCTTGATTTAACTGGCAAACACAACAGCAAAAAAGATCCCTGAAAGTAGCACTTACAACCAGCACAGAACCATTCATAAATATAATTACTAGTTAAACAAAGAAAATACATATTGAGATGATCCCAGAAAACAGACATGGATATCTCAACCTTCTGACCACTCCCAAAGGGATCTGCTGGCCTCTCTATCCCTGTGAAGTGCAGTGAATTCAATGCCAAGCTCACCCGTTTGCTACTGCATTTCACGTGGAGACTAGTCCTTAATTTGCCACCAAGACAATTCAACCCAGATTTTTCACGTCCTGCCTGTGGATCCAGAAATTTTTTCCACAACCTATAAATCATAATGCATTTATTCTACAACTCTATCACAGCAGCAAAACACAAAAAAGCAGAGCCTCAATTATGTACATAAACTTTAAATGGTTCTTTGCAAAAGATGGTACAATTGGGAGTTTAACAAGACTCTCTAGTCTTATACCAAACTATCAAATTTGATTTCCTGTTTTCTATCCTCTGTTAATAGGTACAGTGCTACACAGTTTCTTAATGAAATAATTTTGTCTGATCTCTCTATTTGCAGGAAGAAAATATGCAAGACAAAAATTGCAAGATGACAAAATCTTAATATGCAGTTTGGTAAAGTTCTAGTCAGTCCCTGAACAACACGTTTATCTATCCAGTAAAGCTTGTGTTAATGCGATGTAAGAGTTTGGCAAATTCAACTCTAATGGAGCATAAAAGTGCTTTTGCTTGAAAGTGAGATCATTTTTAAAAATTCAGAGCATGATCACTTCTCCCTTTTTTGCAGGAACAATCTGATACAAGCAGCAAAGCTTAAATAAACTAGAAACATTTCAAATGATCCATAAAGGATTAATAAGCACTGCAGGAAGTCCTATAGGCTCAGCGTATACATTTTCCATCTTTTTCTCCTGCGACAGGCATGACGTGAAATTCTAAACAGAACTCAAGTTTCAAAGTCACTGAATGTTAAGGTCTGCAGCTTTGATACCAGGGTAGAGTGGGGTCACCATCTTGGAATATTTAATTTAAATAGATAACAAAATATTGATTTCATTAGCATAATAAAGCCCCCAAATTATGGCCCTTCACAAAATTCTCTTTCTACTTACAAATAGACGAATGGACAAAAGGAAGGCAAAAAGGGTAGTAGTAAGCTACAGGCCACTAATATAACAAGAACAAAATGACAGCTATTATTTTGGCAGAGATAATCTATGCTGAAACACAAAACACACACGCACACAATTTCTTTCAATACAATTTTCTTGTCTTCCCACTGACTTCTATGATTACCACAGAAAGCAGGGTTCTAAACACATTTCTCAATTGAATCTTCAATCAATAACAGTAAAATTTTGAGAAGGGAGATATGGGAAAACATATTATAGCATTAGTAAGTGTTTGCAAAATAGACTGAACTTACCAATATGCATAAAAGTTGAAGTGGAAAAAAAATAAAATAAAAATATATCATTACAATGTACCCTATACCTTTACTGAAATTAGCAAAAGAAAAAACTGAAACTCCAAAATTCAATCAGTAGCACAAATTGCCCCAAAACTGGTCCAAGTGATCATATTATGTACTTACACTTTGTTTTGCCTGTACCACAGCAAAAATGAGTACCACACTTGTAAAATAAGGAATACTTTTCAATTATCAAAAAATCTTCAGATATTCATAAGTATTTTTTAAACAGTGGGAAAGGGTGATCATTTAAAGAATTTACAAAAAATAACAAAACTTATCTAAGTAGAATCTATTTACTAGTATTAGTCGCATGGTATAAAAGAGAAATATTAGGAAAGTAGGAATTAGATCCCTACAGAAATCCAAAATGACAAAACTTCTGGGGGAGGTCAGCTTGACCCAAACAGACTCAGTTTGCCAGCAAGAATCCAGACTAACACTGATGTAGGAGAAAAGACAAATAATTCATATCAGAATTGAGAGTTCCTTATGTTGAAAGATGGAAAAGTTTAGCCTCTGCTAAGCTTATAAGGCTGTTTACCACCCAGGCTTTCTGTTCAGAGCCAAAACAATCAACAGTAGAAACTGTTTAGGTGACAGTTACATACAAATTGGAATAACTTCTTGCGGGTGTTGAAAATAGAAAAGATTCAGAAATGCAACAGACAAATAGAAAGTCATAAAAGAGCATAAATATAAAACCCAGCACAGATAATACTGGCCATATTGGGGAGGGGAGGATGGAGAAGAGATGTGAGAATGATAAATGTTAGCTCACAGTAAGAGACTGATGCTGAAAGGCAAAAATTATGCTAAAATAATACATTAATCAAAAGGAAAAGTGAATGAAAAGAAAGAGGCAGAGAAAAAAAACTGAACAAAGGACTAAAAGAAATCATTTGTCTGTACAAAGGCAGCAGAGAGGCCTTGCTTGAAATGATGTCTACAATTCTGGGCACATTACTAAAACCAGACAGAAGAAACCAGTGTAAAGAACAGCAACAAAACCAGCTCTATAAATAAAAAAAAAGTATGATAGAATAAATTTTTCTGTGGTTATAAACATAACAGATACAGTGAAATAACATCCCTTTCTACTAACATTTGAGAATAGGGAAGAGTAGCTTGAGAGGAACCACAAGCATGGCACAAAATCAAGTAGAAAGATTATTATTATGAAATTCTCAGAATTAATAGACTAAGAGAAGATTAATATCAGAAACTTAAAAATGTTTAATACAGTAGCTGCCATACGTCTCATCATTTGCAGTGCTAAAAACAATCTACAAGCAATTCTACACTTGAATATTGGGAAAACAGAAGACGAAAAGGACTTTGATAAGTAGGTACGGCCTTTGTGTACCCATGAAAACCATGGCTCACTTAAGAGAACATCAGTGCTTGCTGATACTTACTCCCCACAAACTATCATGGCAAAAGAAGAATAAAAGGAGTGCAAAAGACAGTCCATGAAAACAGAAGTTGACAAAAGAAAGCCTACAAATATGGACAATACAGTATACAGATGATAAACTTGTTTTGTTTACCTTTCTTTGCAATTCAAAACAGAATTGCAGTGAAGCTGAAAAGAAGACAAAACCACAGCAGTGAAAAACTGAACTATTTTCAACTCTCTCTCAAATAGCCTTTGGAACTCCTTGACAGGAAGTGCCAGACAGAAGCTGCCTCTGCAGAAACTTGCACCGTCATACAGTTCATCAGAAAAATCATCTGCTACCTAGGAAGTTGCATCTCTTACCAAAAGTTTTACTGGAAAAATTGTATTGAAGGAAGTTCCTTCAATCATTAAGCATCCAGCTACTGTTAAAAACCAATACTACACTGAGAAAATGCCTTCATTAAATAAAACTTCTTTGCTCATAGTTTACTATGAATTGGCCAGTTCATGCTTAGCCAGCCCATGTCATTGGCCTGCAACAACCTAACAAACATTAATAAAATCACGATTTTCTCAGTATTTACACAAAATTTGAAAACTTTATTTCTCATGATGTCCAAGCTTGTTTCATCCTCAAAATACATTAGTTTGCCTTGTGCTATAGAAAGCAGTTACTGCTGAAAAAAAAGCTATGGCTGCTGCACAGTTTGTAACAGGAGAGAACTGTACTTGCAGCACCAGGGAAAAATGTCAGGCAAAACTATAACATGTGTTGTAGGTATGTTTTTCTACCTGCAACCACCCTCACCATTCCTATCCAAATTATCTGCCCATTCAACCTTACAATCCAGTGTTATAATATATAGAGTAAAGAATATGAAATTTTTTTTGCACAGTTTAATTTCATTTAACAATGGAACCTCATGTTTCCCATTTCAGCCTTTTTTTTCTCCTTTCCTGCAAACTACTCTGTCTTAAAGCCACATGACAAATATTTACAATTGACCAAAAGAAAGGTAAGTGTAAATGGTACATGGATGAGGGTGAAGGAAATGGCAACAGATTTAGGTAGGACAGACTGAATACTTTAAAAAATCCCCAACTGTTTCAAAGGATAACGATGACTCAGAAAAAATGGCTCTTCATCACATAGGATGAGACAGAAAGAGCTTCTAGGACTACTTTATGAGGAAACAAGTTATCTGTAAATTAATTTATTCATTTATTCAAGGAATGAATGATAATGCATTTATTTGATTTTTACTGTGGAACTTTCACACATAACTGTAGAATGTACCTTTATTTTTCAGAATAGTATCCTTCCAATTACTGAGATAAAATTAATAAGCAATTACAGAGGTGAGGTTTTTATTTTTTTCAACAGTTGACCAATCTGGCTGCTTCATGTAACTAAAAATGCAAATCTGTTAGGTGTTCAAAGCAGAAATGTGTTTTGCCAAAGGCATTATTAACAATTAATAATCATTACAGAGTGCCTTGTTTACCTGACCTTGTGTAAATTCAACAGCCTTGTAATTAGACCCATATTTTGCATATTTGTATATTTCCATGCATAGAATTTGACTCATTCACTCATCCATTAAAATTTGCTTGACAGACATAGATGGATAACCAGGGTACAATTTGTATTTACTGGATTATAAAAAATTGGCCAAACAACATGTGAAGTTCAGTGAAAGCATATTCTTGTCTATCTCTTGCAAAAGATGTAAAAGCAATAAAATATCCGAGGCTGGCCCCAAGGTTCTCTGAAGAAGTAGCAGAGTTTCATAATCTGATAGTTCTAACACAGCTTTGCTCTAAAAAAAGGATGTTGAGTTAAAAAAAAATAGAATAACTAAGAAGAAACAACATTAGGCCTATATTTTCCTTTAGGCAATGCAATAAAGAATTCTTCAGTAGAAAGACCTCCTATAAAAGTTAACATCGTAGTATCAAGCACAACTTCACTGAAGTAGACATCTTGTGCTCTGGAAAAAAAAGGAAGATTTTTCTTGCATTTAATGACTTTCCAGTAACTTTCTAAGCAGTTGGAAGAATTATTTTACTGCTCTCCTGTTCAGAAAAAGTCCTAAATTTTTTTTTTAAAGCATTAGCCACAATAATGAAATACTTTTATTAGATATGCTTAAATGTTTGAGAATAACAGAAAGGTATGTAAGATCTTGACTGAGCAGTCAGTATGGAAAGCAACAATACAGAACAGCATGGGAAATGAAGGAATTTGTTTACCTCTGTGTGTGTGCTGGTATCTCATAAGGCCAGACAACTTTGTCCAGCAAGACATTTTACAGACTTCTTATGAAGAAACTGACTTTTACCCAAAAAGTCAAGTTAGATATACTCATTAAATGTGTAACATTTACATTTTTTTAACAACTTTTATAATCCAAAGGGAGCCTCTCCTAAGAGTTCCAAAATACTTAAGAGATGTAAGAAGCAAACTCCTTTGTTAGTATCACTATTCATACATAGTTGGAATGTCCTAAAAACAACTAATGAAGTCTGTTAGAATTAATTTGAAGAAACTATTGAAGACAATGGGAGAGGTACATCCCTGCTAGTGTTCAAAGCCAGGCTCGATGGGGCACTGAGCAACCTGATCTAGTGGGTGACATCCCTGCCCACGGCAGGGGGGCTGGAGCTGGATGGTTTTAAGGTCTCTTTCAATGATTCTATGAGCCGGCATTTTCTTTCACTAAGTTACTTATTTTAAGGATGTTGTGCTGCCTCTGAAGGTCTTTCCTATCAAAACACAGTTTTTAACAGCCTCCTAGTGTTTATCATGTTTGATCAGTTCCAGATAGTTCAGTGACTCGCCACAGGGAGAAAGCTGGAAACCTTGTAGCTAAAGAGTTACCTACAATTAAAATTAGGGTGGAAAAAAATAGGAAGGTAAGAGATCTGTCTAGCTGCCTTTTGTCTTTAAAAAACCAAAAATGGCCAGTAATCACCACTGACTCCATCAATATGAGAGGCTATGCCTCGGTTATGATGCTGGCTTCTCATGCACAGATCTGTGTCTGGAAAGACACCAGTTTAATCTATATAGAAACTACATGTACTTCTCATTATGCAAGCTTGTCATCACTCCCTGGATAATTTTCCTTATTTTCACTACAGTCTCAGATGCTCCTCAAATAGGTATCTGCTACTCCAGCCTTTTTCTGAATGACACCTCATTACCAGGTGGCACATTGCCACAAACCTCACGAAGCCCTTCAGAAATGGACACAGGAGGAACACTGAAAGTAAGACTTCGGAGTAATCCCTGACCATTCCTTGGCAGATAATACAGCCTTATTTTCTAAGTCTAAGTGTGTCTGACTCACTCTTATTGGGAAGCCACCAAAGACGAATCAGAATATACAGAATTTAAATTATGAATTCTCCACAAGGTATTTCAGTACCTTTTACTTGAGAGGGTGGGGACAGAGAAGGGGTGTTCGATCCTAAAACCACCTTATGTTTAATCATATGTGAAACTCTCTCAAGGACCATATCATAGTTCAGTTTACTCCACTTCTGCTACTTAACTGATGGGGTTAAAAAAAAACCAAAACCAAAATGCTAACAAGGTGATCCCCAAAATATGCCCCATTAAAGGAACAACTCAGTATAAATGGTGATCTCTTATCACAGAAAGAAAAAGAGACGCAAAAAGCAGTAGGAGGGAGGGGGAATTTGATTAATTGCTTCCTTCAAGCAAGCATAAAATCCACATGCAAATAGTAAAGAATGGTGGGAGAAAGCATCATCAACACTGCATGAACTACTGGAATACCATCTAATATTTCTAAATAGTTGTACTAATCTTAATGACATTATTCATACTCATAAATAGATGGATGCACAGGTAGATACACAGGCAGAATTTCTACCAAATTCAAATTCTACATTCAATTTTTGTTCCTGACAGGTGGTGAGTAATGGGCAGCTTGGTATCTGCCAGTTCTACTGCAAGATCATCCAGTATGAATTGCCCCAGTATGAGAAAAAATATGTTATCCAATAAAAATTATTACAGCAATTACAAACTTCTTGCAGATCTAACATTTTATTCTGCAACAAAACCCAGCAGATGCCAGTTCGTGTCTCCATATTTTGGGGGGCTAGGGGGTTCTCTGTTTTTAAACAATTCTGGTCCCTTTGTAGTACAGTCAAACATTGCTTTGGATATTAAATTGAGAATTTATCTTAAATGGAAACAAACAACTTCGCTAAAAATTAGACATTTATGACTTGCAAATTACAGATACTAATTATTTTCAGTATATACAATTATGATATTCTCAAGAGGTATTAATTTTGGGACAGATGTGCTTTCATCATGTAATTTGGAAATTAAGTTACACACTCACGTATGGGAACTCAGAAGTCTGAATTTGTGTAAAGCCAGGATTGATAGAAAGGAATTTTGTCTTGCTAATTTTCTCTCTCTCTCTCCCCACCCCCCACCTCCTTCTCTCTCTGATGAGAGTAAGTGTGGCCAGCAATCCTCACAGCTGGGTTGCCTTGCACTCAAAGGAATGGGGGCTGACTGCAGAGTTGATGAGGATACACCTCCACTTGACTCCACCTCCTGTCTTGTCCTTTCAGATAATTCTTCCAAATCCAGTAAATTCTAAAAATTTAAACAATTAAGACGTACCAACTACAAAATATGCACAATGCTAAATACTTCACATTCAAGTCAGAGTGCAGAAATTAAGTGTTGCTAATGCAAACATCTTTAAAAAGACATTATAAATACACACAATCCAAACTGAAGGTATTAACACAGGAACTTCCATCAAATGAGGGTAAAAGGAATAACATTGTTAGGTTGACCAAATTTTCATTAAGAAAGGACAGCATATTATTACAAAAATGCTCTCCAACATGTACATGTACATAATCTTTTAAGACAGGTGGTTATAAGTGATAAATGAAAAGAGTACAACAAAAATACCAGCTAAATCAATGTCTGGGATGATACTGCTGTAGACTGGATGTATTAATTAAATAAATCCATTTGGGAGTTCATACTTGGTTATTTTTCACATTCAACCTGTAGACATCAATACAGAATAGGAAGAGACAAGACAAAGAAGTGTTATTTTCTGGTCCAATATAAAAAACATTGAAGCTATTCAAACCCCTTTTCTGAAGCCCTGTCTAATGTAACAGTATTTGCCATTTCTTCCTGCAGATGGGAACAGTCTCAATTAAAATGAAGTAACATCTCTTTTTAATCTCAGATGATCTGAAACTTCACTGGCTCTTAAAACTATTCCTTTCAAACAAACCTGTAGAACTACAGGTTTCACAAGTCAGGAAGAGGAACAAAAGTCAACTCTAACACATCACGGGCTGCTAAAATTGACCATGGTGTTTCCTAGGATACAGGATATCGTATAGAAAATTTGTTGCATTATAGCTGGTACTGCTTCTCTTGGCCACCATTAACGAAAAATTAGTAATTCCCCAGAAGTCTCACCCAGCTCAAGGGTTACCTTCCCCCTCCCACAGCACATGAATGACACAAAGGCAGAAGAGTTTAGCTAAATGGTGCTGCCCAGACCCACTGCTCTGAGGTTTTCTCACATATATAAACTTAATTCCAGGAATCAAGCTGAAAGGTGTGAAGTACTCCCCATTTGATGTGTTCAATTCTCGAATGCTGATGCACTCACCCATTTTCCCCTCACTGCACCAAATACTAAACAGCAATGAACATCAACAAGAACTACACAGCTGCTTAGATGAAGTTAAATAAAAGTTTTTAAAATTATCTTCTAACTACAAAGCTTCCTTAAGACAAGATTTTGAATACTGAAATAACTTCTGTTGAGGAACACCTTATTAAATTTTTCTAAGAGTGTTTTATCAAGAAATAGAAGAGTGACTGAACATTCCTAGAATTATTTTTGGCAACAGTAACTGCTTAAAACCTGAAAAAATGAAAATAATTCTTTTAATGTCTAAGAGTATGGGAAAAATAAACACCTGCAAAAGCCATTCCCACTATGCAAAAAGGAAAAGCATTCTAGAGCAAACACAGATGAAGTTTTTCATGTATGCCCTCAATTGCCTCCCACCCCCATGATTTTCTTATTCAATTATCTTTAGGAACGTGGACTATGAAACACCATCAAACAAAACTGTTTACTAAAGAAGGCAACTGCATGAAAAATATTTTAATTTCCCAAATACTGTAAAATTTATTTTACGCTTACTTTTGAAGCTGAAGGAAAAATTCCTGATAAAGACAGAGAAACTTTAAGATAGGTAACATATATTTACTATAGTTATTATAAAACAATCCATATTTTTTCCTTTTATATACCCATTCAATTCTGAATTACCACAGATGTGACACTTCAAGGTTCCAGGTTTTTTTAAAAGGGCTTAAAGCAAGTAATTTCCATTTTCTAAAATCGGCATTGGACCATGGATTTCCATACTAATAGTGACTTCTACAAAAACATTTCTGATAACCACATCACTTTTAGGTCATGAACATCAAGCAAACTTATTCTTATGGAAGGAACTATGCCCAGAGAAAACATGGTCTCTTCACTTTCAGATTTTAACTCTGGTTCTCCTGACGGATGCAAGGTGTTCAGGCACTGTAAGCATTCCTGGTTACACACACATCAACAGCATCAAGCATTCAAGGCCAAGAGAACTTGAGCATTTGTGTAATCTCCTGGCAAGCTGGTTCTCTATGAAATGTTCTGTAGACTAAGACAGACTCAACCTGGCTTGGTATTTCAGTAATTCGTTGGTCCAAGTTATTATAATATAAGGCATTAACCACATCAGAATTCCACGAGAACTTGTGCTTTTAAGACTTACTTTATTCCTTATTTAGATTACCTGGACTTTTCCTTCTTGTAATGTCTCTAATTATAGACTAGTGGGATAATTTTCCATCAAACTTTAAACTGAACATAAAAACCTAAAATAATTTAAAATGGCTCTCTAAAACTCCTGTAAAAAGAAGAAAGATGAACAATGATCCTTTCAAGACTAGTGATTTGTTATAAACTCCCTTGTGATTCATTATTTGTTATTAAAATAGACTCGGAAGCAGCAAACCCTCCAAATCTACACAGTATCTGTAATGCTTCTGTCAATCCAGGGTATCAAAAGGAGGACACATTTGCTCACTCTCTCTCAAGCACTACCAGTAATGCCACTGTGGCATATCTCTCCACAGGATGCACAGATCTGCCCAAGATTTAAAATTCTTGTCTACAGAATCTCCTAACAAATGCTGCTACTGGTACACCAAAGCCACACACTTTGTAGTCAGTGTAAAGCCAGATCAGATACACTGAGCTGCAACTGCATCTCTCTACTGCAGCACAAACCTGCTCTCTAAGTGTTGCCGAAATTCATCATTGCTTTGACCGGGGCAACAGATCAGTTCCAACAGAGTACCTTCAAAGACTGTGCTTTCTGTAATCCTCTGAAGACAGCAACATCTTGTTATTAGATGAGTGATTCAATCACCTAGGTAAACATTACACACTTGGTGGCAATCATAACCACAACCATATTTACCTCTGGGCACACTTCCTGTAAAACGGTGTTCACAATACTGCCATTTATAAGCCTAAGCAGACAAATTATTGTGATAATAAGTCCTTACATTCCTGCATTCTACCTACAGAGGAAATTACAAAGTTAGTTTTACTCTGTTGAAGCAATCCACATTTCTTAAAACCTGATCCATGCGGTGTCCAGCCTGGGGAGCCTTTTCTGCAAAGAGCCAACAGAGATATCTAGTGTCATTAAGCCTTCTCTGGCAAGGTACCAGACTGGGGACTAACTACAGATTCTGCTTCTTTGCTTAAGTTAACTCATTCTCGGTGGCTAAAATTCGCACAGAGAGTCATACCCAGCCTCTCTCAACCACCAGTGAGATGGATGCGTGTCCGTCATGGCTGGTAAAATCCAGTGAGGAGAGTTAAACCCTTTGTAAAGACATATCGATCATCACTTTGAAACACTTCACTAAAAATTGTATTGATGCTGGAAGTCTGAACCAAACAATTCCTTTACAGGGCAGATCATGGAGAAGTTGCAGTAATAGCGAATCGATTCCAGTTAATGGACTCTATGAGTGCTGTGACAAATAACTGCTCACTCATCCCCAAAATGCACTACACACAGTGACCAAAAGAGTTATCCTTTATTATTCAATAAACATAAATTATGACAGATGTATTACACTTTCATATGGTAGAATACTGACTGCCCTGTTCAATAATCAAGATATTCCTAACTTCCTCCTGGCTAACCAAAACTTGATTCCAAACACAACTCATTTGTCAACCTCAATCAAAGAGAGGATCACAAAATACTGCTGTGGAAGGGAGGAGGAAGCTCCTGATAATCTGGTGGCAACCTCCCTTCTCTCCCTCACATTCCCAGTAAACTGTGAAGGGAATCACGTTAATATTTTATCTCTCATTCCAATCGCCCTGAATTCTGCCTTGACTTGGAAGCTTTCAGTACTAAAAATAAACATCTCTGTTTCTGTATGTATAAACCAAAATGACAGCAATACAAGTTCAAACTTGGAGAAGACTCAGAAATCTATTTCCATACATACAGAAAGGACTGAAAATAATCACTGGAGTTAATTTGAAGGCAGAGACTAGATTCTGCCTACCACATCAGCTGGTGTCACAATTCTGGCCCTAACTACTCTTCATCACGTGCCCATATAATTCTAGTACTATTAGTACAGCAATAAATAAAATACTGTACTATTACCACTACGAGACACCTTCCTCTCACACCAAAGAAATTTCTTACCCTGACTCACCCACCAAACAAAAACACTTTCAATGCATGACTGTTGTGAGAACATTATTACAGAAGTCATCACCATCATCTACAATCATATTTTCACCTGTTCATGGGGTGTACACCTGTGGGTTCTTGGCAATAGACTTCACTGAGGTGTGGGAAATTTCGGGTTCAGAACGAGCCCTGTCATCTTTGTTCTCTTAAGTAAATATGCCACGCAATCCCAAAACCTGTGTGAATGCAATGGCGTCTTACAGTGTTATCTTATTTATAAATATTTTACCTTTTTAAGTGTGCAAAATACTAATGCAAATCCCTTGAACATATATACAAGAGCCAGAACAGCAATATATATATAAAAAGTAATTCAAAGATCTTGAAGGTGCTTTTATAGTGCGACCTAATGTGCAAGCAGTAGACCACCCCACCACAGGTAAGAAATGAGAAATTTTGAGGGCTATTGAACACTGAATTTTCACAGCTGAACAGTATAAAGTTATTTAGCAGTGTTCAATAGCCTTCAAACTCACTTCTGCCTGTGGGTTATAGTGGTCCAGTAGAAGACGACTGTGAAACAAAAAATAGAGCAGTACAGGTTGGACCAAGATTTTTTCAGTATTTTTAAAAAACCCTTTTAAAGTTCACATCATTTCATGTGTTTTGAAAAACATACAAGTTCTACAGATGCCACACACTATTAATCAGACAGCATAAAAAGAGCATCTATATAAAAGCAGATTTTAGCCCATAAATATACTACTAACAACAGCACAGGTGTATACATGCCTGAAAAGAAAATAAATTAAAAACCTGCTGCTTCAGGGACGACAGCTTCCCAGTCCAACCAATTCTGTACAAATTTTGCTACTGCTCACATGGCATATGCAACATGTTGGGGGCTTTTATTCAGTTCTTTTTAGTTGGCAAAACTAACACCTGAACATCTGGATAAGATATAGGATTCATTTTATTGTCATGAATATTGACTTCTACAGGGCTTTTAAAATGGGATCTAGGAGTTGGTATTTGTTTACCGAGTGCTAAAAAATGAGCATTTGATTATTCCAGTGGGAAACACAAAACAGGTTCCAGCATAATAATTAGATCCACTTACTATAAATGAAGTTACACCCTACTTAAGCAAAAAAGTTGGTCAGTTTTTCCATTTATGCTTGCATATTTCAGCTTTTACCCATTCCCTAGCATGGATATTTCATTGATGGCTGAGGGTAACACTTCAAAAATGAACTAGCTAAACAAACTTCCCAGCAGCACTTGACAGAGCTACACCTATTCTTCCCCATTTCCAAAGCAGTACAGAATTAATTACCAGTTCTATGGATCTATTGTAAGTATAATAGACTAAAGAGCTATCACAGACACATTTATTGTAAAAGCACAATCCCAAGAGTGTCTAGTAGAGGGCCAAAACGATTAACACAAATGCTTTGTCAGATCAAAGATAAAACCTGCACCGCCCAATTGAGGAATGAATTAGAACAGTGGGTTATCTTTCAAATTAACCAGGGCAGTTAGTGAGGAAAATTTCATGAAAGTGTAATTCTTAGCCTTTGTGAATCCACACAGCAGGCATTCTGCCAGCTGACAAGATGATGAAATTTTCATGCTTAAAAAAGCCCTCTTCATTTCCCAATTTAGATTAGCTAGCGTTTCTCTCTCTTTTCATCTATTTGCTCTTCTGAAGCAGAATTAAAAAAAAAAGCACACAAGAGGATCAATCTCTCATAGAATAAATGCATTTCTGAGAAGAAATAAAATCTTCCCATGTCATTTTAAAATATATTTACATTTAAGAGTAAGATTATCAAAATTGATATTGTTAATACCATTAAGAAATCTGTAAATATCGGAACAATGGTAGATATGTTTTGGAAGTCAAATATAAAACATTTCAATGTTTAATCCCCATTTAAAAAATGACTGCAGAAGCAGATATTTTCATATAAAGGCAAGTAATTTACAAAAACAATGGGATTGTAGCAGGCTTACAAAATTCTATTTATGCACTTACATTTGCATCTTTTTAAAGGAATGTAGTATATCACGATTGTATTTATTTATTTAACACAGTTTCATGTGCCAAAAAGGGCAAGTAGATTTGCTACTTTTAAATTTTATGGCACCCCCCCCCCGCCCCTAAATCTATACAGCCACATATAAAAGCATTTCAATAGACTAAGGGAAACAACAAGTAACATCTTGAACACTTAAACACTTAAAAAAAAAATCTGATTCAAAGCTCACTGAAAAAAAGTACGTTTATTCATCTCAGTGAGCTGTGGATCAAGCTGAAAGGCTCTTGATAGGGCTGTCTTCATAAAAGGCAGCTCACTATTTACAGGTTGAAAAACTCATTTTTGCATTTTATGTTTTTGTATTATGTGCCATTTGAGGAATATACAAACAAAATAATATCTAAAAAAATTTTTTAATGGAGTGACAATATATTTGGCCCATACAAATTGGTATTTCTGAGCCTTTCAGATGCAATTACTACAATAGGAGATTGTTTAATAAGAGCCTGAAAGTTTCATTAAATGTTTTGTTCAGACAGTTCTTTGCCATGTATTATCTGGGTGTGTCTTTGCAGCTTATAGGATTATATATATTAGTGCAAACATCCATTTGATGAATTTCAACTCCAGCTGTTATACAGTCACTACAAGTACTGGATGAAAGGAATAAACTAAAAGTCTCAGCATCTGATTTTCTAGGAGCTAACAGGACAAAAAGTTTACTTGCCCAACTCCATGAAAAGCCCTTTTGTAAAAACAAAATTTTTGTGCAATCTGGAAATTAATCTCACATTTTCAGAGTCTGAATGTATGTCACAGTCAAAAAGTGGTTTTAAACCTTATTATAACTAACTAGTTTAAAAGTAAATTCTCTGAAGCTTTTACTTATATAGACAAATCATTTTCTTTTTCATTATCTTAATTTTCCAGTATACCATGTAGTAATATTTAAACATTTCAGTTTGATTCATAGCTTGGTCTTAAAAAAAGACAAAACAACCAATCAAAATAAAAACAGAACAGAGCAAAACATTACACCACTTTTTGTTCTTATCAGCAATAAGAATTTCTCCTTAAATGCATCTTTCTTCATACTGTTTTACTATTGCATGTCTTATGCACGTTTTCTAACACTTAATATGCCTGAAATTACTTAGCATGTGGCATTATTACCATAATGTACATACATTAAATCTAAAAAGCAATTTTCATACAAAAAGAGTCGGTGTAAACATATTACTTAGACCTATTATCTAATAACACTTTAATATAATGATAATTTTGCAGACAGTTGGACTTTGCAATAAAGTAACATGAGATCTCACATTTTGGTGACTTCACCTGTCCAGGTCATCTACCTTTAACTTCAATGGAAAGGAAGAATCTATCTCTACCTTGTGAAATGATGCTTGAATTTAAATAGTATAGGGAAAGTTTTGTGCTCCTTTTGATGTAAAGATCTTCAAAAGAAGTATTTATACCTTCAGAAATTATTACGCTTCCAGAAGAGAGTTTAGAAAACACTCACCTATAATTGCAATAAGAACTAGTACAGAAGAAAGATAACACAAAACGTACACTTCAATACACTTACACTTGGCATTAAACCACAACGAGAATTCTTAGCACTGTAGCTGCTGTTTGCAAAAGAATTCTGTAATACTTAGGAAAACACACAACAAATTAGGTACATCACTCCTGTACAGGCCAAATTTTCAAAAACAATTTACTTTTTTGGATGTATCAAAAGTTATGAGAACACAAAGGTTATGAATGCCTTCAAAATCCATGTCCATCCCACAGCTGTGTAAACAGGCAATGTTGGACAATCAAAACAAGCAGGCAGGCAATAGCATGAGATGCTCTATGAAAATTTGACCAAAATAGCTAGGTGCCAATTCACAAAATAGATGCTTCTAGCATATTAGAAATGCAAAACATACTGATATAAGTTAAAAAGCATGGTAGGTTTTGTCTTAACTCTGGACAGTGAGAAGACAGCAATTTTAAATACTACACCTTTTTTCACCACAATGCCATAAAAAGCCAACCACTACCAGTGGCACTTTGGATTTCTTGCACTACCCCTCAAAAAAAGAGAATTATATCAAATTAATTAACTACCCATCTTTCTCCTCTTTTTTTCCCTTCCCAATCATTATCAAGAAAGTTATGAATTACTACTATGGGAATTAATAATTCATAGTATTTCCCTTCCTACTGTCCCTCAAAGAATTTTTAGAGAGCTAAATTTGGTTTTCCTTTTCACAATGTAACACAGTATACATCAATTTGAGTTAAAGAAAGAGAATCATATTTCAATTACATGAGAAATTGATATCTACATATTTGATAGGCTTCACAGATTTTCCCAAAAGCATTGAGATAATGCACTCTGGCTAAAAATCTGGAAAATAGAGAGCTACTACATCTGTAATAATGCTGACACACACAGTTACAAAAATGTAAATATATCTAACTATCTTGAGGCTGAACTGAGAAAACAAACATTCTAAATTAATATTTTAATTCACTGATTGTTTTATTGTCATTAAGTTGGGGGTTGATGCTGCATACTACTATCTTACACTATACAAAAAAATGGTAACATGTCAGTCACTAAAAACTCAGCATTAGTCCAAAAACTCATTTCATACGGCAGAGTATTTTCTGCATACTTACACTGTAGTATTTTCTGAGGTAGCGTCTAATATCCAGCAGTAACTTGTTGTTCATTTGAACCACATAGCTGAAAGGAGGCTCTTCACATTCTGTCTTGCTGCACCTTTGCAAGCTGGGTTCAATAAATCGTCCCTGAAAACAGAAGTGTGAAAACAGCATCATTACGACAGATGATGGTAGCAGAAGTTACCTCAGGAGTTTAGACATAATACATATATTTTTAAAAGTAGCAGTCTTAAAGGGCCCATAATATCTGGGCCTTCTTTCTTCCCATCACTGTTGGCCACACCTATATGGGAAAACTGCAGGTCAGAGATATCTTCATTTTCTTCTGAAGGAAAGCTCTTTTAGAAAACACACTACGAAGTTAATTCAAAAAGAGATGTTGACAAATCATGCTCCCCCACGTCCACCAAAAAACACCCCAGGGTTTAAGGTTTTATCAGAGACAAAATTCTGCCTCAGTCCACTGATCAGAACTTTGAAATCAACCTTATAGATACTAATTATGAAATTACCAACAGGACTGTAGAGACAAATCTCATTAAAGAAAAATCCCATGATCATCTTTTATTTTCTCCTAGTTCAAAGAACAGCTCTTTGCACCATCTCATTCCCTTATTTTCAGAACCTTCTGAACACCTGACATTAAAATTTCAGAACCTGGAAGTGTCGTGTGAACAGCTGCAATTAAGTTTGTGTAATTCTCACTAATACAACAACAGTCTGGTAGGCTGGACAGATACAGCTTTCAGAAAACTTTCTTTCAAGGTAAGACTTAGCTGTTGTGAGCCATCTTGGCTAAACCCCTACTCACAACTTTAATTAATTCCAGGTGAAATAGAGAGGATTTTTGGCTTGGTTTCAGGAGTTCTTCAGTTGTTTGGTGGTGGGGATATATATTTTTTTAAGGAATTTGACATCCATTCCTCTCCAGTTAGCCCATCTGCAACTTATCAAGTCTACATGCAATTAACTGTCTTATTTACAGCTGCGATGAACAAAAGTCAAGGATTCACAAAGTATCATTCGATTTGTGTGTCTTTTCCTCTTACTTGCTTCCAAAGACTGCTTTATTTTGATTCAAAAAATGCAAAACATCTGCTGTTTGTCCAAATTAACTTAAAATAATTACTTTTAATTTAGATAAAAGATTTATTTGCTTTCAGTTTCAAGGTTTTCACTACTCTGAAGCTTGCTAATTTGCCGATGACTAATACATACATAACGTGCTGTAGAGTCAAATACTTGGTCCTATTTCAAGTTGTGATCCAAGGTCAGAGATACATTTTTTGGCAGAACTTCTCAGCAAGAATGTACCCCCATGACTTTTTATTCAATTCACAGAGACAGAAGGGAAGATAACACAGAAAAACCCTACTGTCAAGAAGGGAGGTAGGATGTAGCAAGATAAACATAAGTTTAAAAAGCACTTTGTTCCAATTAATATGATTTAGGATAAGAAACTGCCATTGCTATACAAAAGTTTTATTCAATAGAGAACTAGAAGTTACTAAGGTGTTAAGATAAGGATTCCTTTCAAAAGTTACAGCAACAATCACTCACGACTGTGGGCAAACAGATTAATGAAGCCAGATAATCTCACAGTTCTGCGAGACGACACAGCTGAAATGCAAAAATGGAAAAATATTTCAGCACTATCCTATCAGCAATTATCTGCTCCAAAGCTATAAATAGCAGGACTGAAACAATATGGTATCTTCTCCTACATCATATGAATCCTATCTGAAAAGCTGTTCTCCCTACAAGCATTTTTCTCCCTCACCAATGAACAGAAATGAAACAAACAAAAAAATCAACTAACCGAACCATCAAAGACATTGTCATAAATATTTTCTGTTCCGCATTTGAGGCAGCAAAACTTGAATCTTTCACAATCCCTATATTTCTCCTCATCAGTGAGCTGAGCTGGGCCACCAACCACGGCATCATTCTCCTCATCTTTATGGTAATGGTGATGGACTCTGAATTGGGAGGGATCCAGTCCTATTAATAAGAAACAAAAATTTCAAAAGACTAAGAGGTCAACCATGCAAGCAGGCTTATTTTTCATATGCTTGGTGAAGCAGATTCAAAAGAAAGTTACAAAATGTAAATTCAGAAGCTGAAAATCTCTCCTTAGCAAAACTTCCTCTATAAAACATAAATATATTCTACCATTTTTAACCATGAATAAAGGTTCACAATACATGAAGAAATCATCTTACTTATCTTCTTATGCAAGATTGCTTTATAAATAAAACAAGCACACTGCATTATCATGGGAGTATGCAAGAGAATATTTTGTTTCTGAGGAAACCACTCCTAACAGATAGCTTTATTGTTATGTTCTTCTAAAGTTACATTGAAAATATTTCAATAAAAATGTGCATCGTTATTAAGAAACAGTCTTTAAATCAAAATGGCACCATTAAAACAAAAACCAGAGAATAAAAACCCCATTAAAGAAACGCGGGTGCACTGCTATTACCAACTCCTTCAAGTCCGTACACAACTGCCAACTCTGATTTCAATGCAGTGGTCGATTTCATTTTGGCTCAGTGGTTAACAGCATGGAGGTTTCAATCTAATGCAGTGGTTAAAATTCAGCAGCAGCATTTAAAACCGCAGAGCTGGAGACAAAGTGCTTTATTTTTGATTGCCAGAATTCAAGATTTTAAACAAATAAATACACAAAAGAGATCCCAGAAATACTGATTCAACTACAAATAAGTAAATAAGCAAGCAAGCACGAAGTTCACTGTTCTAGGAATAAGACTGCCAAAGTAAACTTAATAAAAATCCTCAAGTTTTGTCATCCTTTGTCATGTGCAACATTTTAAAAGTCCATGCATCTCATTTACAGTGTATTTTTGTTAACTTTAGAAAAAGCACATGTTGGGGGAAAAAAACTTAATCGAATGAGCATGTAGGAGAAAATCTTCCGAAAACTATGGCTCACTTTACTAGTAAAACAAAAAGATCAGAGAAGCACTTCAAAAAATATTTTTAACAGACATTAGGCCAAGTAACAGATTATCACGTATTAACCCATATTCTGTATAAATTTCAGTGCAAAAAATCTAATCATTCCTATAAGAAATGTAACAAAGATTACAAATAGAAAGTGAAGCTTCACCTTATTATAACTGTACCATTACACTTAAAGACAATATTGGTTGGGAAAAATATTCAGTTAAACTACACAAATACTATTGCACTTATAAAGTTGTGTTATGCAGGCAAATATAGATTGTCCTCACACAAAGGATTCGCTATATTTGACTTTAATACCACTATACGGAATTTTTATGTTGCAGTCTTAAAACAAATTCAAGGACAAGGAAAAATTTCACAGCCAAATAAGTTTATTTGGTTCTTGATAAAATATGGGTTTAACTAAAATTTATTCAGTCTTCCCAATTTTGTCAAAAGAAAAAAATGTCAATGCATAAAGGTAACAATTCACCTCCTGGAGGTTCCTAAACTTTTAATACAGTTCTCCACTGTTCATTAAAAGAGCATACAAAGCAAAATACACTGCTAATAGCATATTTTACACTTTAATACATATAGTATCCCTCCAAAAAGGCTGTAGGGTTTTTTTTCTGTTTGGCGGGGTTTTTTTGGGTTGTTTTTTTTGTTGTTGTTGTTGTTGTTTGTTTGTTTGGTTTTTTTTAATAAAAGGGTTGGTAATATATTTGCTGTTTTAGAAAACAGAGAGTATGTTCTGCAGCACGCAGGGAGTAGACAAAAGGTTTAGAAAGGGAACTGGAGTTCAGTATTCAGATTTTGCAAAAAATCAAGTAAGCAGTAGGTTGGATCTAAGGCAGTAATGGTGAAAACAAAATTTCTCAGTTTACTCTGAGTTCAGAACTGCAATGAAAAAACATCACTGCAACTTTCTGATACAGATACCATTACAGTTCAGCTAGAAATTTATCTTTGGTTGTTTCCCAAAAGGCAAATATGGAGCAAAGTAGCTCACTAAAAAAAATTAAAGGAGACAAATTCTGATCTTCGGACAACTGCCATTTTCCAACATTGAGTCAAAAACAGTGACAGTAAATATTGGTCATTTAATATTATTTTAACAGAAAAAAAATACTTATTGTGAGAATTTAAATCATACCTATCTCTGAACTTTCTCAGTTGTTTTAGCTGGAAAAACAACAGAAAAAATATTGAGCTGAATCAAGTATACACCTAACTTTTGGTGTGCAAACAGCCACAGTGAAATAAAAGAGACTACAAATCAAGCTTTTAAAGAACATGCCTACATTAATTATATTGTGGAATTGGGACCTATTTTATCTATTATCTCCTCTAAGGAATAGTTAGCTGGTTCAATTAATCCATTTCAGCACTAACTGGTATCCTCTCGGACCAGGTCACACTGGTCACATTATTTTACCTGGTACACAAAACAGGGGATTTCTGATTGGGCAGTGGAAAAAAAATAATATCTGGTTTTGGTAATTTTTAAATGAATAGGATGAGACTAATCAGTGAACTTCGAACTCTTTTTTTTTTTTTTCCTCACGAAAAAATAAAAATCAAAGGGACTTTGACTTACTCTGACAGGAAAAAATCTTCAGGGCTATCATTAAATTACCTGCACTGCAGGAAAGCTTTCCCACCTCACCAAAACTGCAAGGCCAGACTCAGGACAAAGCACCGCAGCATTACACACGCGCTGATGAAAGCCGCGTGACCAAAGTAATTAATACAACTAAGTTCTGGGACTTGTTCCTGAATTATTTCATAATTAAAACACTTACTAACTGGCAAGCAAAGTTACTAACTGGCAAGCAAAGCAGGTCACTGAGAAAACGGTCAGAGATTTTTACCAAACGCGGTATGTTAAAAGCAGCATTTCTGCGGCTCGCTTGCGCACGTCCTTCCCCCGCACCGCCGCGGGCACAGGGGCGCCGCAGGAGCGCGGGGCAGCCGTGCGGGGGCCGGGGCTGTTCCCGGGATNCGCCCGCCCGGCCGGGCTGCTCGTTTGCTCATTCGCGCCGCTATTGCTTCTTTTAGTCATTCATCTTAGCGTTGTTTCTTTTATTCATTCATATTTTTACTGTTTCTTTTATTCATTCAGAGCGCCCAACGCGCTTAAGCAATTCTTAGGTTCTGAGCAGTTCGGGCGCACCTCAGAAACACCCGGCCAGACCACAAACAGCAAAGCTCACGTGCTCCAGGGCTGCCTATCGTATTGTCATGAAGTTTCGCCATGATTTTAGTCTTAATTTTCATCATTGCTCTTTCACTTCACCCCCTAATGTGAGGAAAACAATAAAAAAGTCAGAACCTGAGGTAAGTTCTGTGTCCCACAAGGAGAGCATCCATCCTGGTTTCTGTCTGGAGACCCTGTCTGAGCAGCTGCTAAACACTATATTAAAGACACCTATTACACGATTCTCTAATAATAATAAAAAAGACAGTATAAAAAGACAATATAGTTAAGGTGCTGGCGGGTTTCCTTACAAGGAGCAGCTAATACACAGACACTGCATCAAAGCAAGGAGCAGTACTGGGAAATACTCTTAATGACAAGCCTCATCAGGACCCAGTAACGACTCCCTAAAATCAGACAGCCTTCCTAAGAAATGCCCAAATGCCAAGCAACCTGCAGAGCACCGATGTGCACATCCCCCTTTAAGGCAGCAGCACACACTTCTTGCAGAACATCTCGACACTGTCTAGGACAGCAGTCATCAACTTCCATCATTTGAAGCAAATAGCATTACACAGTAACAGCTACAAAAATCCCATAGTTAAATGACTGCTTCCGTAATGTCTGCGTATTTCTGACAACACACAAATAAGATGTGACTTTTCCTTGAGACAAGGAGCAGTACTTATGCATTAACAAAAACCCCTTATTTGAAATACAGTAAGAGAATTGCTTTGTCACACAGTTCTTCCAGTTTAAAAGCTAGGTATCTTAAGGATGAAGTAAGGTCTCCCAAGATTTAGGAAGATCAGATTTATTAACTGATATAACTGATCAGATTGCACACTTTATTTAGTTTTACACACCAAGACAATCCTCATCTTGTCACTGCTTTTCCTCAGAAACTTCACGACAAAGAGAGGGAATGCAGGAGTTTGCTTATGAGGTTCTCGTTTCTATAACAATGAACTTCCATCTCTCACTATGCCCTGAAACAAAACGCAGTTTTCAACTTGATTCCAGAGTGAATAAATATGATATTTAAAGGGTTCTCTGCAATTCTTAAGTTGCATTATTTGCTCCCATTCTTCAGTGTCCAAAATAGTTTAAAATGACTTGCTTTGAGCACAGACAGAACAAAGAACTTTTCATTACTTTGATGTGAGCCAAGCTTCCCAAGCAGAGCTCAGTTTTATCTACTCAGACTAGCAGGGTGACATAAACATTCACCTTATAAACATACATTATTGTAGATTCTGTAAAACATACAGCCAACATCTTTTTCTACAACCACTCTCCCTATACAGACACATATTCTATTGTAACACAATAAATCTGATCAGTGGAGGACAACACAAACAGTGAGAAGGCAACAAAGTTTTGGTCCACAGATATGAATCTTATCTATCCTCCAGAACCCATAGCTCTCCATCAGAACCAGAAAATGTGCCTTTTTGCAAGATGGGAAAAACAATGGGAATTTGGATGTACATCATGATGAAAATACTACGTAAAAATGCCCAACTTAGCATCACAGAACAGTAAACAGTTTCCATATTTGCTTGTTTTAGCTGGACTCAAGCATCTTGTACTCTTACGTATTTTGCAAAGGATTTTTGATTTCTATGAAAGAAAACCATTTTATGCCTCCAGTACCATTAAAAGAAAGCTGTAAGATAATTCCAGCTTGCAATGACTTATGTACAACTCTGATCAAGTGCTATATACGGAAACCTAAGCAGATCAGAGGTTTTGAAAAAGACCTGACTTTACCCTCAAGCACAGTTTAAGCTTTCCCATGAAAACAAAGCTAGGGAAGGTGATAAAATTTTGACTGTACAGCAAGGTCAAACTGAACACACTTCAGATCTAAGACTGCAATAGATATATACAGGTTTCCAGACTGACAATTGTGGACTATTAATAAACACTCAGCTGCATGATGCTATTATAGACCATAAAGGAAATTTTCATCTGGAACATACTACAGCGCAAAAAGCAGCACAGGCATTTGCAAACAGTAGGTGCTATCAAGTGGCTCAGATTTCTTAAGATCTGGGTAGTTAATTTAGGTGTCTGAAGGGAGCCAGTCTTTTCTGAAAATCTAACCTGCAGTGAATAAGAGCTCTGAATTTAAGCTTAACTCTACAAGACTAACAATCTTTGCCAACTAAAATAAACCAGCTTCAGAAATCTTTCCTGTTTTTCACCTAAACGAAGTACAAGTTTGTTGCCTATTTTAAACCCCTTCAACCTAACCAAGTGTGCTTGACCTTTTCAGTCAGGCATACCACACAGTCGACTCTGACATCAAGGGAAAGTTGGATACCAAGGCCTTGCCACATAATAAACAGGATGGTTCATATGGTCAGCCTGCATGTGTGGAGCAGGGCTGACACCTCCTCAAAGCATGAGAGCTGTTGAGGACACATGGCAACATCAAATGCC
The DNA here is from genome assembly GCA_013397175.1 of Platysteira castanea. Lineage (NCBI taxonomy): Eukaryota > Metazoa > Chordata > Aves > Passeriformes > Platysteira > Platysteira castanea. The sequence goes on from VYXC01013174.1 coordinate 510,956, forward strand.
TCCAAGAAACACCTTTGCTGACTCAGAATAAGCAGAGTTTCTGTCTTCAACCCCTTCTCAACAGCTCAGAAATGGAGATGGAAAAATATGCATGTTACAAGGATTGTCTTGGGAGATTAAGATCCTTCATGGCTATCATCCCCCTTCCTGAGAAACAACAAGGCAGGACCTTTCTTGCACACATTTTAAGTACAATCTGCAAGCTAAACAGCTGTTAATAAGGGAGCTACAGAGATGCAGTTACACAGGTGATCAGTTCTGAGAACCTGCTACCAGCTGATTTTCAGTGGCCAAATCCTGAATCTTGGCCTTCATCTAAACACAAAATGCTGATGACCAGCTCTTCCCTTAAGCATTCCAATATTCTGAATAAAATGATTTCTGTAGGTCTGAACTTCCTGTAGACACGGGCATAGCATAAACAGACTATTAAACTGACACAGGGCAACCCTCCAAGAAGTTCTCCTAGAGAAAAGGCAGTCTTGTCAAGAATTTTGTAGCCAGCAAAATTAACAACTTTTTCATGTCCTCGAGTAATAGTTTTAAAAATAATGAACTACATGTGGGATACAAATCACAAAATTTCAGTTTATCAAGTAGATCAGTCAAGTCTGTTGGTTAATCCCTTTTGAGGAGGAAACAACACTAAAAGGAATACACACAGAGAGCATAGCATTTTCAAGAAGAGAGACCCAATAGAACTGTTAACAAGTTTTCAACCTTTCAGTTTTTCTAGGTAAGAAGCCTAGGGAACAGAAAAGAAAGAGGCAATCACAGTTGGGCAGAAAAATCTCTAATTCTAATTATGAGATGTTTTTTTAAAAGGAAAACAACTCCAACAAGAGCAATTCCCTGTTGCTCATTTGAATTAAAACTGCTGACTCTGTTATCACTAACATTAGTCTTTTTTTTTTTTGACAGCACTTCTTGATTTTGGGACCACTTAATTTCTTCATTTGAAGCAGTTAAAACTGTTACTAAGACTTCATGTTTCTATTATCCACTAGGTCATTTCTAGCAATCAAGTCTTCACTTAAATCCTAGGAAAAATTTGTATTCTTTCATTATAATTATGACTGGCTTTTTTCCCTGGGAAGATGCCAGAGATGCCAGCATTTCTCTCTGGAAAAATGTTTGTTCTGGATACATACCCCAGCACTCCTTTAGTAACTTAAGAAAATCTCAAAGACATGCAATAGTTCTATCATTTCTGAAAAGCAGATTTTTGCAACTGTGAACAAGGATTGTAAGATTAAATTTATGTTAGTGATCACCTTCTGAAAAAACACTATTCTGCAGAAGTCATAAATACACTTAAGAGTCCACGCTGCTTTCTACATGCTGTGTAACACAAGCTATTGTTCAATGTAAAAAGGCTGATCTGGGGAAGCATTTCTGTTCAGAAACATACATTAAAACCTCTCACTTTGGATCTTGCAATTCCTTAAATAAACTGAATTTAGAATACTTACCTAACCATGTTGCAATAAGAACAGAGTCAATTCCCTCTATGGGCTCACATATTCTAGCAACTACTGGATGTATTTGCTGTGACAGGTAGTACTGAGTATCAATCGTAAGATTTTCTTGCTTTTTTAACTGTTCTGGAGCATATGCTCGCTGGCTGGCACTGAGATCTGATCCATCCTAAGACAGAAGATATACGAAACAAAAGTGTGAAAAAAGTCTATACAAAGGATTATACTTCAAACATCATGCATTATTTTAATGCAAAATTGTTACACACTCTTTTGGTTGATTTATTATGCATCCAATACAAATCCAGCAGTAGTAAAAAAACTGCATTGCTGATGCTGGCATCAACTAGCAAGTTCAAGAATGCAAAACCAGCTTGTATTATTGCAGCCTACACGTGCAAATCAGAACGAGTAGACAGAGTAAACAGTCCCATCTGTCAATTCTGAAATGCACAATGAAAACACATTGTAACCATCAGCCCAGTTAAAAATACACAGAGGGCATGCATTTTGGATTCACTTTGTACTAAACCAGCATTATCATTTTGCACAACAAGCAAATTTTAAGTCGTGGATATCAAAACTGTATCTGTTTTGCTATGAAATTTATATTCTTTATTCAATAAAGAAACAAACAGAATGAATAGTCAGAGAAGGGACCATCACTCATTGGCATGTGAATAAGTAACAGAGGCAGCAGTGTTGATTTGGAAGAGGAAATTCTAAAATATTAAGAATTATTGAAAGAAATATATGGTGACATCTCAAGCCAAGAGAGAAACACCACTTAGAGGTTAAAATATACATTGCATTCTTCTCCAACTTGAAAGAGGAAAGTAAGGAGAAAATAATTCAATTTGGGAAGACAATAACTAAATTGAAAACAATATACATGGAGGAATTAAGTAAAAAATCTAAGATGACAGTACTCTTTTGGAAAATGTAACTCATTTAAACATGTAGAACCATATTTCCAGTCCTCAACTGCACTAGGAAATTTCATTTTTAATGTGTGTCAAAAATCATAGAGCAGAACTTAAAGCAGTATTTTAGCAAGATTCCATAATAGATGCAAACATTTAGAGGGATGGGGCAGGGTGGGGGGAACTACCACAACCATTTGGGGTTTTTTTTTGCTAAGTACAGTCTCTTTTTTGTTGGCTTTTTCCCAGCAAAATAAAACTAATGCATTAATACATGACACCTTCATTTTTTCATTTAAGACCAGCTACTGGTTTCAATAGGGTCAGCAGCCATGAACTGAAAATCCATCACTAATAAAGACAGACTGCAAGCCATTGGTGCCTCCTACTCCTTTCAGACAACTTAGTATTCAGAACAAAATTAATTTAGGACTATTCAGCTCATCCAGCTGCCTTGCAAAAATAATTACAATGCGACTCCTTCAGCTCCCTTCTTTCAACAAGTATATTCTTCTTTTGTATTGTGCCACTGCTGAGCCGCACCCGTGGCCCAGCTCTCAAAAGTCTTGGCAGCTTTGGGATGCCAGGCTAAGAACTCTCAATTAAGTCAAATACAGTATCTTTCAGTTTTAAAATAATGAAGGAGCTGAAATAGTCACATTGTCAAATTCATCAGTTTGGCCTAAGAGATCCCTTGGTCCATCTAAATCAACCTACACTTTTTTTTTAATTAGCGGAACCAAAGTGGAGTATATATTTGTGAAATAATGATAAGCATTTATAGGATAAACACCTGAAACCAGAAAGTGGCTCAAATTTCCCAGTCTATACATCAGAGGTACGGTCAGATCCAATGACCATGAACTGAAGAGACACAGGTTGAGACTGGAAATAACAATGACAGTATTTAACCAACAACAACTATCATCTTTCCACGAATGACAGGTTCCTCACCACCAGAATTTTCTTCTGCTTAAAACGAAGGCTAGGCATTTTCTTTAAAGCAAGTTCTAGTTCCAAATATTAATGAATTCAGGGTATTTATCAGCCACTATATGGAAATAATTGCGGAGCTGATCACAATGGCTCTATAAAACTAAATTTACTACAGAAAATTGTCTTTTTGAAATATAAGACAACCTCACCAAAAAGAAATGCCAAAACATATTCTCCCATGAGCTGAGCTGGTTTTCTTTGCCAGATCCCAAAACAACACCTAGTATTTAGCTCTAAGAAAGACATTTTTACCTGACAAATGATATACGACACTGTGTCTCCTGCCTTCACCTTTCGGCCTCCATGAGAGTTTATCCACATGGCAACATGCACATGTGGCAAGGTTTTTTTGTCAGGATAATCCTGAGGATCTTTTGTTAATGCCTAAAATATCAAAGGGGAAAACAGAAACATAAGAGTGAGAAAAATCTATTACTTCAGTGATGGACAACTCAGAACTTTAAAAGACAAGATTACATAGCAGCTATCTTTATCCTTCTACTATTCACAAGTATATCTGAAACACAAAGTAAGATGAAAACACTGTAACAAATGTATTTGCCATACGTTAAGCCCTAGGTGTCATTCCTTTAAACTTTATAAATATTATTGATAAAACAAAAGAATGTTTTTACAATTAGCACCTGAAAAATGCATTAGAGTTCAAAACAGTTATGATCATAATGCAATTGTTTTAAAATTAAACTAAACTGAAGATGACAATATTATGCAAAATACAAAAATAGACCCAGAGATTACCCTCTTACTCCTGGTCCAGTTAAGGTCATACAGTAAATCTGTATATAATGTAGTGTATTTAACAAGCTCTGTAGCAAGAGGATACAACTGAATTTAAATACTTCCATGTATCGCATACTACTGAGATTCCACAATGAGTTTTTCCTTTAAATAAAATAAAATGCTACATTTAAATATTTACTGTCATCCCAATTCTTAGAAACAACTTCTACATTTGACTTAATAGTTACACACATTTTTTTCTGAAGTAGTAAAACAGATGAACTTTAGGAATTTAACGTGAACACTCTGCTATACATATCTTTTACTGGGACACTAAGTGCTGTTAGAATATTTGTATCAGAACATTCTTTTTTTAAGTCAACCATAAAATCCAGTGATTTCTTTACACTCATATGACAACCTGAACACATTTCTTAACTGATTAACACAGTCTTACAGAGCAAACAGATATTGAGCTGGCAAAAGAAAGAGACTTTGGATGGACACTTGATAAATCTCTTCTATTAGAAGCATAAGAAGGGCATATAATACCCAATTCACTGGTGAAACACACCCCTATATAACAACATTTTTGTCAGCAGCCAATATATTCAGGAACAGTAAAGTTTTTCTGAGACAGAAAACAGCTGCAAGATCATTTACCTTGTTTATTTCAAACTGATTTGCTGGGATCTGACCACCGACCACATTTTCTCCAATTTCTATAAGTCGCCTTTGAATATTTTCCACAATTATGTCTCGGGGCTGATCAGAAAGAATCTGACCAATTACATAGCTGCAAAAACAGTACAAAAATTAAGAAAAGCTTGACGCATGCAAAGCAAAACCATTACTATAGACAAATCCTCTCTTTCCCCAGATTATCGCTAAAAATTAAAGAGCCTGAGGATGAAGTCTCATGAAAAATTTATAGGAATATGCCAGGATATTTCATGTTGTCTTTTACTTATTTACTGGTTTTACTAAAAGCAAACTATTGCAAACAGTTCTAATACTAAATAGTGATTTGGAATAGTTAAGTGCAACTTTCTATTTTCTGCTGCCATACCATTTTTCCATTTATTATTCCACAGCAGGTATCTTAAGATGGGGGAGAAGAGAACATACCAAGTAAGCGAAGTCTTGCCTATTGCTGCAAAATGTGGTTGGAAGATCTGCCAGCTGCAGAAGAGTTAGTCACTAAAGAACACTCTCCAACATTTGTATAGCTTTAATTACTAATACATTCCTAACTTGGAAAAATTTGCTTCTATTATGATGCATCTTTTCTTAGAAAATGCAAGTCTTAAGAACAGTAAGCAAGTGTGTGGTATATTTTTACAGATGTGAAAAGTATTCATTTTTGGATACATTTGGACCACGAGCTGTTTAAGTTTTCAAGAGGCAGTACACAATATGAGTCAGCACCCAGATGACCACCTCTCCACTCTCTCCAATTTTCTCTCTATGGTGCTAAATGTATTACTTCTATGAAATTAAAGCATTAAAATGCCCTGTGCAATGACAATTAATAAACAGTCATTCCACTATCCATCATAGTATCAAAGGAGTCTCATTACAAAAGGAAAGAGAAGCAGTCTTGGGGAAAGGGATCACCTCCTCAGGCTGCACCCAGTGCACTTCCAGCTTTTTTAGAGGGTGCTGAAAGTGCTGACCACCAGCTTCCTTACCCACCTTGGAAAAAACCATCTGACCTAGAACTTATGACTCCAAATGCTGACAGCATCTACCATCTTCACAAGAATTCAGTTTTGGTTTATTAAGTGGCATTTACAACACTGTGACAACTCAAAAGCACAGCTTCCACTGCAGATGCAAAACCAGACAGTGGAATTAGGAGACATTTGGACTTGCACAGGTATATCCTGTTACCAGTGCCAGAAGGTAACATTTACCATCTCCTACAAAAATCAGCTAAGTCCTGACACTGATGTTAGCTACCACTCTGTGCTCTTCAGGAAACAACCACACAGTATCAAACATTTATGAATCATGTGCTGTTTAAAACAGAGCAAAGAAGACAATGCCACAAAAAAAACTTACTTTCCAGTCTGTTTTGCAAGATCACACCAGTCTCTCCGGACTATATCCAACCCTTTCAGTTCTTGTTTAGTTACATATTTCCCATCTCCTGTTGGTTCCACAGTCAGAGCAGCGTATTTCTTCTTCTTTAACAACAGCAAGGACTTAAAAATTCCATCAATATCAATTTCCAACAATTTGTACAGCTTGTTCACTTCACCTTTGATCTGCAAATGCACCAACATTAAAAATAAATGCAACAATTTAACTATAGATAAATTTAACTTCCATCTCTAAATGCATTGTTCTTAAGTTTTAAAACAAGTTACATTATATACAGTGTATTTGCATACATATTTTAAAGACTGGTCGGATATCATTAATTAATTACACACTAGTAACTATGAGTTACTACTAAAATTAAGGTTCACCCATTGACTTTTTCAGTATCTACAGCTTGGTATATCTAACTCCTTAACAGAATTAAGCAAGGCAGAGAAACATGGGATTGGAGCACCTTGGAGATAACTGACTCCAGCTCATTTTACTAGGACAGCTACTCCATCTAACTTCTCACATAAATGAAGCAAACAAGGGATTCCACAGCAGGGACCTACTTACTAGGGAAAGATAAGAGATGGTCACTTAGAAAATGCAAACAGCCTTATAGAAAAGTTATCTTGCAAAAGCACCTTTCTTTCTTCCCACCCTCACCTTAAACCAGGGAGGGGAGAAGAACTATGACTGAAGACCAGAGCTCTTGTGTGCATGTTCAGGAAAAACATGCACAAGCAGGCAAGTGTTTCTTTTACCTTTCCCCACAATATACCTACCTTTTCCATAGCCTGACTTCCTTGAGAGGAAAAGGTGCTGTTTTTCTACACACAGGCTATGCTTTATCCATATACAAACACTTCAAATGGCACTTGATACGTTGTCTTAATATAGTAAGTACCAAGTATCTCTTACCTCTGTGTAAGGGCACAGAAGTGCAACAGCTCAAAAAGCATGAACCTTCAACAACAAACTTTGGTTCCAGTCCACATTCACCCAGCTACTGGCTTGGCTAAAAGTTTCCTACTTACCTTTCTCTTTTTTCTCTCTTCATATTTTTTTAGTTTACTGTCTTAAGTTACAATGTAAGATGTAGCTAAAAGTATGTATTCTATCACCATCTGTTAAAAACAGGTGGGGCAGTGTTCTTTATCTCTTCCGTGACACATCCCTGATAACTCTCTCAGGAGAGATATTTTTCTGTTAATGGGCCATCTCGCCTCACTGCACGACTCATAAAATTACATCATCCCACTGTGAGATACTCCGCCCAGGGGGAGGAACCAAGCATTCCTACCTGGATATAATCTTAAATTTGGAACACCACACTCAGCCCTTACCTACTGGGTTCCCAGAGGACAAGAGCTACATAACCACCACTGGACCTTCAGAGTAAGATCAGACCCTTCTACAGGATCACTGCTTCGACAGAACCACATCTATCACTTCAGGAGGACTGCAGCCACCACTCAATCGGACTGCTACCACCACCCTGACTGACAGGGTGTAAGGTCGTACCCTGACTCTGTCAGGTTAAGCCAGCGTTTCTGTATTATTGCCTTGTTATTTACACTAGTAAAGAATTGTTGTGCCTATTTCTCATATGATTGCCTGAAAGCCCCTTAATTTCAAAATTATAACAATTCGGAGGGAAGTGGGTTACATTTTCCATTCCAAGGGAGGCTCCTGCCTTCCTTAGCAGTCACCTGTCTTTCAAACCAAGACATTTACGTTCCTCAACAGAGTATCTGCATATGTCAGGTGTCCTGTTCTGTCTTTATGTTCTACTCTACTTTCTTTCCCCTACAACTTAAGTTTCCCTGTTGATTTTCAGTATTTCCATTTTAACTCTTACTTATCACCAACTATGACCTATCCTTTTCTCATGTCTCACTGAAGTTTGATATGGATTCAAGTTCTTTTGCCATCTAACAGATGCCCTCACCAAGAACAGTACCTTCAGCATAAAATCTCACTGGTTTTCTACCTACCTTTGAACCCAGATTTCCATTTTAACCAAAACTTTCCTTACAAATTTTCCATTTATGTGTATACATATATGTGCGTACTTAATTTTTCTCATTTGGATCTCTATTCTTTCTATTGTAGGAGTTACCATTACTTTGATATCCCCAGTATATTTCTAAGTTTTGAAGGACTTAGGACTCATGAGGCAAAACCATTTTGCTAAGAGGTTTATATCTTCTTTATTAAAACGGTCAAACAATTCCTTTGAATGTGTTTCTGCAATTTTTCAAGTATTTTCAGTATTTCTTTTTACATCATACTAACCAATTGCTGAAAACCCAGCAACAGTTCAGTACAGAATGTACTGGCAAATCTGATTCACAAGGACACACAGAAAACGAGAAATAAATTCTGCTGAGTAATGACAAAAAAGGGTATGGATATAAATAATGGAGGGTTAAGAGTGGAGAGAACACACACATTACATATAGGAATTCAGAAAGCGTATCAGAGAATTTTCTCCAATAAAAACCAAAATTAATCTCTTGGAAAAATGCTTCATTGCTGAAGACAACCCAAAAATTCACACTTTACATCAGAGCAGGGGGTACACTCACTAACTGCTCTCACTGTAATTGTTTGCATTAAACCTGTGTGCCTTCCATACAGTCTACATTAAAACAAAAGTATAGTGAGAGCAATATAAATATTCCTCACCTATGAACATGAGACTTTGGGAAAGAAGTTATTATGCAGTGGAGCAGAGACATTTCTTATGAGTGTTCCTCATCAAAATAGACAATTCTTTATATTGATTTTTTTAATAGGAATTACTCAAAACAAGGAAAATGTAAATGATCAAAGTGTTTACAAAAAACGCAATGTCACTTTCTTGAGGAATAAACAAACAAACAAGAAACAGGTGAAATGAGACATATTAATCACTTTTTTCTGCCACAGAAAGAATATTGAAAGCCACAACTACTGCAATTTTGATGCTAGGTTAGATTGTGCTGGTTTACAGATATAAGTTTATTCACATTTACAGTTTTCATATTTTGTACTTGATTTTAATCAAAACATATCTTTCAGTTCTTTTTTTAATTAAAAAAAACCCTTAACTGATACATAATACAGAAGGTACAATGGATTTAAAAAGCTTAAGATTTTACTCTCATTAAGCAGCTGACAAATTCAAACACTTACCTATTCTCTCAGAAAACCTGACTAATTCAGAAGTATTTAACCTATTATGCTTACCCTGTCAGATTTCATTAAAGTTATTATTATTTAACTATCCTCTGTAATGTTTAGCCACCAAATGGGAGCACAAGGACAAAAACCAAACCAGAATGGAACTCCATACACTTAACTGGAGTAAGATTAAACTGTCTTATACACCACTGTATGTACACCTGAAATGCTATACAATCTTGCATGTGGCAAACAAACAAGAAAGACTGCTTTCTAAAATGCCAGCAGCCCTCTTGCTCTTAAGTTATGACATCAAGATACTATCCCATTTTATGCTCCTGAATGCATCTACTTCTATATGAACCCACTAGCATGAAGGTAGAAGTATTCTAAAAACCCCCAGAAACACTCCCTGCCTTAAAATTAAATTACTTTTGTTTAATATTATACTGAATAAAACATCTATGCTTTTTTTAGTTTTTTAGAGTTTCTATAGCTCTTATTTTCATCACTATTTCTTCCCTCTCTCAAAACCAGCTTCATTTATATCTTTTCTTTAGAAAGTTCTGATACATTTCTCACTTCTCTTCCACAATTTCAGAGAGCCACGAAACTTCCACATCATCAACTGCCAGCTCCTAATCAATCAGATCTCTTCTCTATCTGGTATACCATGGAAATTAGTATTTGACCTTACCATTGGAAATCTGATAACATCTTGAGTGTCATACAAATTACGTAACTAAACAAAACGAAACTAAGAGGTATCCCTCGCGGAAAAAAAATCAGAACTGTTCATGTTGTAATTGAAATTAATGTGGAGGAGAAATTGTACTTTACATTTTAGTTCACCAAATACTGAGATCATCTCCTGCTACCTTAGGATTAGTAAAAAAAGCTTGTTATGCAATGAAATGTTTAATTTAATCACTTTTTAAAATGCACAGAATAGCTACACCCGAAACAGAGCACTCTGAGATTTTACTACTTTATAGATTCCATACATTATGAAGTTCTTTCTCATGGCATATTCTCTGCTCATGCCATGGAATCCTCTCTTAGTACCATCTGCTCCACTCAGAGTAACACCACACACGTGTGTAGGAAAGCTTTAAAAAGAAAAAGTTCCTCACCTTATTCCCCAGCTTGAAGACCTCATCCAAACTGGTGCTGTTAGTATTTATCATAATGGAATCTGTGTCTCCATAAATCACTTCTAGGTTCATCTAAAAAACAAGAGAGAACCACTCCATCTTCTCCAAGTCCCACACAACTTTCAAGGTTCAAAAATATCACTATCTATGTACTATCCCTTAAACACTAAAAAGCATACTAGCAGGAAAACATAAAATAGATTTTTACTGACAGGTCTGTACATTTCATTAAAATATACTTGAATTTAAAGAGAATAAAGAAACTTAAGCCACTGATATGTTAAAAAGACCACTGTCCAGTTATGTACATAATATAAGCAGGTAAAGTTCTACTAATACTAGAAAAATAAGTCAGTGAACAAGTCTGATCTTGAGAAACAGCAGGAACTCTGATCAGAAATAGCTTTGGACTGCTAAGACACAAGATCACTTCCACTCAAAGACTGATGGACAAATTCAGACAAGGCATTTAGCCAAAGTATTTGAAAGGTAATGCCACAGTTAGGTATCCCATATGTAGCCATCACAATACTGCTGGGGAAAAAAAAACACAAATTAAAGAAAGAACTAAAGAACTTAGATTCTCTATTTCAAACAAATCTAGTGAAACCACTGGCTAGCGGATGACAGCAACTGAGAATACCACAGCACTGTCCAGATCAGGCTGCTCGTCTGACACTTCTTCAGATTACGCAGATGGCTTCATATTTCCATTTTCCCACTCCCATCTTTTAACTTCTGCTAATCCAGCCACCTGTGTTCGTCCTCCCCAGGCAGCAGATCTTTCAGGGAATGCTCCTTTTGGATAAGAATCTACCTACTATGACCCACAAGTTCTATTTTCCCAGGTTGAACTACTGAACAATTACACCCAGAGATGAACACAAATATTTACTGAACCTCTTCTCTTTGACTGACACTCTACCATCACTTCTGGTTCTGGTAACAGTTTGAATGCCCTACTTGGAGAAGACTCTATACAAGCACCAGCCATACTTCAATAATACTCTGGGATAACGGAGCAAATTTTAGACAAACTGAGGAACATAAAAAACCCTGAGGTGCATATGAAAGGCATAGCAAGAAAAAAGGTGAAAAGAAAATTACCAACACCAGTAAATGTCACCAAAAAAAAAAACCCCAATTGGCAGATGCATCTAATTCCGTAATATTAATTTGAAAAAAAAGAGAAAACCTGACATTTTAAGTGGTGGAAAATCAATGCAGCTGTAAAAACTGCAACATGGCTATGTCCATGTTAAACTCCAGAGAGTCAAAAAACCACCCCATGACTGAGTTTAAGGGATGCCAAAAAATAAACCATAATAAACCACTAGAACACATGGTGTAACAGGTCTATGAGTAAACTCTAATTAGCACTGTTGCTAATTTGCTTGAAACAGTCCCACATAGGCTTCAAGCAGGGTCCAGATCATATCTGTGGTAGGAAAAGAAAAAAGCTATAATCCATCAGGAAGGATTACATTTGTAAACCAGGCATCCTAAGAAGTGATTTCAGGTCTGTTTGGGTTACAGTTCCCCTAGAATAAAAAAATTTCACCAGGTGTGCTCTTTAAGTGTTGTTGTTTAATGAAAATGCTCAGCATTACCTTCTGCACCATCTCCTTGGTATGCATCAAAATCTGAAATTAAAAAAATAATCAAAGATTAGTGTATGATATAATTACAGGCTAACACACACAAACATATCCATTAGGTTGCTAACTCCAAATGCTCTCACCTTTCAAAACAAAGCAAACCACGTCTCTCCTGGCAACACACAGTCACCTTAATACTCCTATTACATGAGTAAATTCTCGTTTGACCTTGTATTAATGCTATTATTAACTCCCCTAAAACAAGATTAAAACAAATCTCAAAATTGCATGTGCATGCACACATTCTACCTTAGGAAAAAAAGCACACTGAATCAAATGGCTTAAATACAACCTAATCAGAAAGTGCCAGAATTAAGTCTCTTTCAGTAATTTAGGTCAGTTGTCACCTTCATATCCATCATCTTATCTCTTGATGTCATGGAATTTTTTCCCAAAAACATCCTGTCTTATTCAGTCCAGCCTGGATGGTGCTCACTTTACAAGACTTAGTCAAAAGGTTGATTACCCCTGTAATGATCTCAAAGTAGGTCACCAAAAAGCAAACTCCTTTCAAAAAACAGAACTGGGACAAGGAGCTGGGATAGCGACAGGATACAGATGTTGAATCAATGGGCAAAGCCATGTGTAACCAGGCTCATTCCTCAGCCAAGAGAGCATCGCAAGTTCCCTGAATGCTCTGAACAGCACCTCTCTGAACCTGAGAAATAGCTGTAGAGACCTCATGTGAGTAAGCTCCTGCTTCCATCTCTAATAGTGCTCAGCACAGTGGAGGCTGGAGAGAGCACATCATCTGAAGCCACAGGTACAGCTGTAGCACAGAAAAGGGACAATCAAATCAGCTTAGTGGAAAAAGTGTGTAGTTGCAGCAGCAGGAAGAGCTTGGTGAATTCTGCACAGCTGCATGAGAACCAACACTTAGTCCATTCCTTCAGTCACTTGGCCACAGTTTCACTGTACTCCCCACTTCCTTCTTACCAACATCCTGGTGCTCTGGCACACAGCTCCAGATTCCACTTCCCTGGTTTCAGTCTTTTCCACTGCCAGTCAGCATAAACCTCAGTTTTTCTTGAGCTAATCCTGCTAGTCATATATATTTATACTTTTAATTTTCTTGAGGATCAGTCTGAACCATATGTTGCAGCAATGATAGATCAGAGTCTGTTAGGTGAACCCAAACAATTTGGAATTCTAAAGATAGTCAGGCAACACACTATTTCAACAGCTTATATCATATTTAGTATGGTAGTCTCAGTTTTACTAGCCTCAGTTTTACTATTTTTCACATGTTAAATTGCAATACTCCTTGGCCATATTTGCCAAAAGGTAGAATTAAGACTCGTAGTCAAGAGGCCTGTGACAAGGAGCTGAACAGTAGAAATCAGTAGGGATGAGGAACTAAAATGAACTAACAGGCAAGAGCTGTCTGTGCTCAGTGGAAATAAGATCATGTTCAGGGAAATTTCATTACTTTTGTAAGGCCAAGGAGTTTATAAAGAAGCCAAGAGTCTTGACACTCGTGATGCTGACTATGGCTATCGCAGCAAGGAATTCTGAAACAGGTGAAATCTCCACCTCTAAACAACAGTACACAAACAGGATAACAACACTCTCATTCCTTCAACACTAAAGGCACGTTTCTTTAGTATTTCAGAACCTTTACACAACCACAGTGAAAGTATGATGTTTTTTCAGTTTGTTTTCAATTATGCACTGAAAGCTGTATTCCCCTCAAAGCACTTAAGGACAGGTTCAGCTCCAAACGATGATGTAACTTTGACACAGCTGACTCACAACGCATGTCCTTCTCAGGATTATTCCCCAAGCACATATGGATATCTATGGATTTACACTCTCTGGGTCAAGTTCAAAACATGCAGTTGATTTAAAGACCATCCACTGATGCTGCAAACTAGGCACTCAGACAATGTGATGTCTGAACTCCGCTGAAGTCTACAACTGCAGAAAGCTCAGCTGTCCTTAGTCTTCTTCATAGAATAGGAAAATGGTGAGCCTTAACTGCAGATTCCTGCTATGCTGTACCTAGCGCTGGAATCAGATGCACACAATTCCATTTTAATTGGAAGCTTAAAAAAAGGTATTTCACTCCTATTCCTCTCCTAGTGAGTGATTCAGACATTCAACCCCATCACCTTTTTATGGAGTTTTGAAATTATTCTAAAGACATATCACTGGGACATGATATCAAATTTTATATAAAGTAGTCAAAATTCCACCATATTCACCACCCCACAACCCTTCCTTTCACTTATTAGTTAACTCCTAGAGAGAAATACCTCTCCCTTAGTACTCCAAAAGCAAACAGGACTCCCTGAAACAAAATTGAAAAATTGGACTGAAATGAAGAGTTTGTATTGAAAAGAAAGCAAGGCCTACCATTTTTTCATTGATAATCTCTGGCATTTTCTACTTCACTCTCTGAAATAATTCTATTAATAATGAGAAAGATAACTTCTTTTTTTTTTTAAAAAAAAAAAAGGAATTCCCCCTACTAAAAAATTATCTGGTTGTGCAAAAACTATTTGTCAACTGTCCCTGAGGACAGCAGTGGGTGTAGGTAATCACATCAAGAGGGTCACAGACGAGTTGGTTTCATCAAATGACTGGCATATGCTTGTGCCACCCATTCTGACAGGAGATCACTTGTAAGTGCCAACAGCTACAAAACATAAGGTTAGAAAGTATTCCTAAATTCATTAATAAGGCAGTCAGTAGTTATCCGATTTCACAGCAACACCTGCATATTTATCCTCTCATTACCAATTGGATGATGGAATTTTTTCAAGCACATTTCAAAAATCTGCCAATTTCAAGTGTAGAAAAAAAATAAACTTTGTAGTTAATTTTTCCCTTAACAAAGTACAGCTGTTGAGAATAATTGTTCGAGATCTTACCCTGTAATGTCAACTGCAGCAGAACAAAGAGTATTTAATTAGCAAATCTATCCAGTAATTCAACACCTATTATATAAAATGCCTTCGTGATTTTATTCAGGATAATTTGCTAAGAGGGTTATTACTGACATTCAGATGAAATTTAAAATTCCTACGCAAGTCGAGTCATAATAGCAGTAATGATCCCCCCAATCAGGAGATACTGTGTCACACAAGGTTCTTTAGCAATGCAGCAGCCCATTTCCTGACTTCTTAATTCCTGGGCTCAGCTCAGTGAGAGCCCTTCATGCCAATATTTCAGTCAGCAATACATCCTTAATGGGACTCTATTAAAATACCTAGAATAAAAGTGACTTTTTTTTTTGTTAAAGAGAATGACAGCTCTGCTATCATATCAATCCTGAGCAGTTTCTCAGAAATGCACAGCAGAGGAAGGGAGGTGGGAAGACAGAAGAAAGAAGGAAGAGAATAGGAAAAATGGTATTGGGTAGTTTCCTTTTGCAAATAATACTGCACTGCTTATGAGAGCTGTATTGTCTCCTGTTGCAGGCAATCCAAGTAGGAAGAATTAATTGCCTGGCAACCCATCTGTACAGCCATGCCCCCTCCTCCCCGCAAACATATACTTCTAAAAACCTGTGAACTTCTCAGCACAGTGAACACCTGTGAAACTCTTTAAACTTTTTTTCTTGTAAAAGCAAGACTAGCAACACACATTCTCTCACCCATGAACTGCAAGTCAATATAAACTGAAAGATTGCCATTGCAGACAAGCATTCATCAAACTGCAAAATTCCCTGTTCTAATCCTACCCCAACTCACTAATTACTTAATTAAATGAGGTTGTGATTTAAGACAGGGAATGATTAAAAATAAATAAATATACAGGGAACAGCCTCACTATTATTCATTACATCAAGTATTTTTAAAGACTTCTTATTTAAAAACCTCTGAAAAGTACCTTCTGATGAGAGGATGCTTCTGTGGAAACAAGCTAAGTTATCAGAGCTAAAAACCAATGAGACAGGATACAAAACTAATATGCTGATGCAAAGACTTCACCTGAAAACACATATTTTCTGCAGAATCCTGGGGTCACAGACATGAAGGAACAGAAAGGAAGACTTAAGAGTAGACTGAAAAGAATGAGCACAATCATTACAAAAACACTGTACCAGAGAAGCATACACAAAAAACCAAAAACCTCACAAAGAAACAAACAAAAAACAAACAAAAATCCCCAAAACCCACCACCTGAACAAACAACAAAAAACCAAAAAACCCAAAAAAACAAAAACAAAACAAAAGAAACCAACAAAAAAGCCCACACCAAAAAAAAACCAAAAAACCCACCCCTTGCGCATTCACTCTGCACAAGCAGAAAAACAAGCAGCCTTAAGACAAAACTATCTGTCGTTATCTAGAGTAGATTTGATGTATTTTTGGACTTCATTTATTTACTTCTGCAATTATATAGTAAGAAAATAATTCTGTCACCTGCTTTAGTAATTCATATTCGCTAGTCCTTCCCATGGCACAGATGAATAAATGGGCTGGAAAAACTGTGTTCCAGTAACACCACTCACGAATCTAAGTATTTCTGAACCTCTTTATTTTTGCAACCTATTCATTAGCTTTGCTAGGATTTTGTCTTAAGTAGACTTTAGCGCTGATAAACCACAGCCACATGATGCTGTAAAAAGATTTTATCAAGGAGAATTTTCAGAAAAGGTTTCCAATGCTGGACAAAAAGGCATATATGCCCTAAGCATAAGTGAAAGAAAGATGGAGGCCTTGTTTGCGACAAAGAATGAAGAATCACAATTTAGTCTCTTTATCAGACAATGGACTTAATTTAGAAAAGTTTGAGTGATCAGATTCAAATAGTTGGTAAGTTTGTTTCAAAGAGCTTTTGCTGAGTATTTGCTGTACTTAGACAATACAAAGTTACATTTCTCCAAACTGTACACTCTTATGAAACATTAACAGCATCAGAAATACACCCCAAACTGCCAACGTTTTCCCTTTTATGTTGTTTTGTTTTTTTTCAGAAATGCTGAAATTAACTGTTCCTACTCCATGCAGCAAAGCCAACAGACAGTAATACAACTTTCATCGCTTCTGTATATAACACCAGTATTGGATGGTGTGTCTGCGGAGACACAACAAAGACGCTCTTACACCTGCCAGGATCAGCAGAAAGGAGGAAAAATGGATGGATTTATTTACATTATTTCATTCTTATACACGTCCCAACTCCACAAGGGATTGGAGAGCATGTCACTTCCTTCTCAATCCCACTGGAGAAGAAAGGTGCTCATCAAAGCTGTTTTATCACAAAAGGAATGAAAAACAGAAAATACCGTTAAGTAAACATTGGCTATTATTTACATGAATCTGTGTGAAAAGAATCTGACTCCAAGGTTAAAAACAGAAGGCTTACAAAAACCAGGGCGGCAGGATGGAGCACTAAAACCAAAGGGAGAATGGTTCCAAGGCTGAAGCAGTCAACACAAAGATCCAATGACATGTGTTTGCATGCCAACAAAAGGCAGAATCTTTTGCCTCACAAACAACAGAAAACACACAAAAAAGGCAGCAACAGAAATGTGCTGAACACAAAAAAGTTATGTGTATCTTTGTCACATTTTGACAAGGAATGCAAAGATGACAGTGAAACACAGATGATGATGCAAATCAAATTAAAATTTGAAGACAACGTTCCCTTGGTGCCAGAAACAGTTATATCCTTAAAATTCTACAGTACTTCTATTTCAAGTATATGCTGTGAGCCTCACTGAAGAGAATGGGAGAACCAGAACTGTTTCCTTATTAATTTGTGAAATTGTTGGTTTTTCTACAAAACATTACAAACCATGCTATACTAAAGCAAACTTTGCCTGTTTTGGAAAGAGTTATTTTGGTATTAGGATGAAAGAAAGAACAATGAAAAATACTCTTAAAAGCACTGAACAAAAGAAAAAAAAAAAGCCCAAAATAACCTAACCAACCCACCAAAAAAACCAAAAACAAACAAACAAAAAAACCTACACGAACTAAACAAAACCACCCCCCCCCCACAAAACTTCTGTGCTGGAAATGGTTTTACAATCTTGGAAACAGAGAAACGGAGTGCTCAACAATGAAGTTGAACACTTGAGTGCATAGAAGGTAACTGACCTGGCTCTGACCCCACTTCCCAGAAGTGCTGTGTGTTCCCAGAAGCAGTAGGAGTACAATGTCCGTGTGATAAGTAGCTGTGAAAAATGTCGGTACAGCCCGGGCACCCCCTAACGCTCCAGAGAAACCAAACACAGGGACAGTTCCTAGAGAAGCACCAGGGCTCACAGCCCACCCATGCAGTTATTTGCTTTCTAACTCGTTCAAAACTGAACACCTAAAACAACGGAGCAGGGATCCCTGTTTCACTTCATGAAGAAACAAGATCCAGAGCATCTAAAACCCCTTCAAGAATATGGTACTCAAACAAATTCTGGCTCATTAACTTTTACGATTTTTTTTTTTTATTCCAAAGCACTAAGTAAATCTATGCTTGATGAATATTTTGTACTTAACTGTAAGATGCAAAGGTAGCTTTGCCTAGTAAGACAACTACAACTGTATGAAAAGCTAACTATCACAAACCACAAGTAAAACCACTTCTAATTAACACAGAATATGACAAGCATCATTAACCATTTCCTAATAAAACCAAAACGTGTTAAGTGATTCAATATTTAAATACATATAGACAAGTATATTCTCCTTAGAGAAAACAACAGCATTTGTTTCAGTGGAATGAACAAACATTTAGACAGGAAAGCTTTACTTTGCTTTGTTTCCCAAACTGAACAGGTTTAATACATTCAGCAAATGATAATCAGTCTTTCACTAAAAAATAAAATGACAAGAACAATAAATAATTGAAATTAATTACTAGTAAACCGAGGTTTCCTGTTTAGTCAGACAAGTTAGAACCCAGTCAAGGTTTAAACCAGAGCACAGAAGTTTTCCTCTGAATAACAGCAAAATCTATTCCAGAGCAGAAAAACAACCATGCCATCTTCCACATCAGGTTGAAAACCACAGCGTTAAAAGTTTATCTTTCAAATATATAAGCACATCTCTCAATTCTGAAGTGACAGAAATCAAACTACTGTCTCATCTCCAAGAAAAGTTACTCTCATAGCCATATAACCAGAAGCCCTGGAGAAATCAAGGAGTATGTCTCAGAATCAGTAGAGAAGACAGTTTTTCAAAAACATCAACTATGTCTATAAATCTGAAAAAGAAACAAAACTAATACTCCAAAGACTAAACATTTTTTAAGCAGTAGATAAACTCAGTGCACTATCCGAGATGACGACAAACTCCCTGAGAATCAATTCTTCCTCCCCCTTTGTTTTTGTCTTTTGGGTTTTTTTGGTTGGAGGTGGCGTGTTGGGGGTTGGGGGGTGGGGTTTTTGGGTTTTTTAATAAAAAGCATAAAACAGGACTTAAAACTTTTCTAAGGTTCTCCTGGTCAGCATCTTCTAAGTAATAACCATAACTTGTGTGCTTGGAGAAAAAGGAAGACCTGGGAGAAGATAAGCAAGTGCTAGAGAAAAACATGCAGAACACACTACCTGATGAGTATTCTTAAAGGAAAAAGGCCTTCTACTGAACAATACAGCCTTTTTCTTCAAGAACCATAGGCATTTTGCAACAGCTACACTAAACAGAACAAGGCAATCTCTGACTAGATACAGGTAATATCCACTGAAAATGATCCTGACATTTTATAGGAGATGAGAAGGCATGCTAGGTAATGAATAGATTGTGTGTGGATGTTGTGTCCATCAACAAATCTTTATAAGTGGTTTGAACTGCTTTAAAACTGTTCTTTCATTATGACTAAGTGATTGTCTATCAAAGCAACATTTATTCAAATTCAGAAAAGTATTTTAGCCTCCAATTAGCCTCCAAAGAAAGTTCTCTTACCTAATTTCTTAAATGTCATGCAGGATTTTCATAAAGCATATAATTTTGTTTCATTACATTAGATATATTTAGACAACATGACAGGTGTTTTTATAAAGTTAAACAATACTTATTCATCCTCCATGGTTGCAGATGGTGTCAGCACCAAGAATTGCTTGGACAGGGAAGGATCCATTTGCCTAAATGGGGCAAAATTATCTGTGCCAACAGGCTTCCCAGGCTGGTAAGGAGAGCCTGGAACCAGGACTGAGAGGGGCAGGACTGCATGTCCATGATGGCAAGCAAAGGGTGGGATATGCTGGGAGCAGGAAGGACGTGTAACCACCACCAAGGCGGCCCCCCTCGAGTATACCCATGTGAATCAGGGAGTGCCTCCAGGACAGGGCTACAGACAAAGCTCTTGCACTTCTAAGTCATCTCTCTGCTTTGAAGAAAAGGACCATCCTGAAAGACTCCAAAATAACCTGCTTCAGATCTGACATATTGTGAGCCTCTCTGACTAAGGAAGGAAAGTTCCTGTACATTCAGCTTCCCAACTATACTCGGATGTTCAAGGTTCCACCTAAGCTACTCAAATAAAAAAGATGAGAGATCAGGGGTGTATGTATGCCTAGAGAATTCACAACTGTACTTAAAAAAACCCAGCTCCGTTTTTTCATTTACCCTCAGAGTAATAAGGAAAAATAATTATGGTATGTTTCCACAATATGTTACTTGCAGGCTATTTTACAAATGCTTATGGACTTTTCTCCTCTCATCCTGGAACATTACTCCCTGCCACTCTGTCTTACACTGCATCTAAATCCTCCCACCAGCCCATGTCTTGTTGGGGGACTTTCTCCAAGCCTTCAGACACAGCTCCAGGTGCAGATTTCTGATCTCTTTCAACAGTGTGGTAAAAGCCTTCTTAGGTGGTGCCAGGGACAAAAAGACCTTATGAGGAGGCACTGAGGTCACTTGGTCTGTTCAGCCTGGAGGAGACTGAGGGGACACACTGAAGTGAGGGGAAGAGGAGAGGCAGGCACTGATCTCTGCTCTGTGGTGACCAGTGATAGGACCTGAGGGAATGGCCTGAAGCTGTGTCAAGGGAGGGTTAGGCTAGATACCAGGAAAATGTTTTTCACCCAGAGGGTGGCTGGGCACTGGAACAGGCTCCCCAGGGAAGTGATCACAGCACCAAGCCTGTCAGAACTCAAGAAGCATTTGGACAATGCTCTCAGGCACATGGTGTGACTCATGAGGTGTCCTGCACAGGGCCAAGAGTTAGACTCAGTGATCCCAATGGGTCCCTTCCAACTCAGCATATTCTGTCATTCTATGAAACAGTTTCAGCTCTACATGGCACACTTAACATTTCCTGCTTCAGGCAGGACCTAGTGATTGCTCCAAAGATTTGAAAATACGATGAGGAACACACATGGTTAACAGCACGAAGTCTCAGTCATAGTTCTGATTAGTTCAGTGTGACCCCTTTCCAGCACTTGACAAAGCTGGACTGGATACAGATAGAAAGAGCTCCTGACAGTCTGTCAGAACCACTGTCTTTTTAGATTTTCTCTTAAAAACGAGGTTCCTGAATTCCCAGTATATGTCTGACAAAAAAACCAACAACCAACCAATGCCCAAGACAGAGCTCCTCAGGACATGAAAGACTCCTATTAGCGACCACTTGTTAGTGATCTCTGTGATGTTTTACGGCTGTTTCTTGATCTTAAAAAGTCCCGAGCCCGAGCCAAAAGAATGGACAGTCCTGCGATTCGTGTTCAGGTTGTTTATTGTTTCTTATCTCTCAGTGTCTGGAGCAAGGACAGCAGGACCTGCTCCTCCANCTAGAACAAAGCAAGCATTTACAAGGCATGTCAGAAATAAAATCTACAAGACTACCAAATGACTGTAAGATGTATAATGTAGAAATAACTTCTTTTTAAAAAGGCTCATTTAAGTTTTTTAACTATTTTTAAACTAACTACAAAAGGAAATTACTAGTTAACAATCCTAAATTGCTTGTTAAGTAGGGCTTGCAACTCTACATCAGGAACAGGAACTGTAGGGTGGCTTGAGGCAACTTCACCTTCCAGATTTCTCCTCTAAGAATGTACAGGAGTAAAAGGGTGCATGTCAGTGGAAGCTACTGCCTATCCACAGACATTCATCATACTATATATATATATCATAATCACTTAAAGAGCTAACGATGGAACCATATTTGATGTCAGAGAGCTCCTACAGAAACAAAACGTGTTCCATGACACAATTTTGGGAGTATTCCAGTTGAGAAAAGCTGAGCTTCATGCAAAAGCAAATTCCTGAAAGGGACCACCTTATTATCAGCCTTCAGGATTTCAGCAGCTAATGGTCACTTGGTCAATTACCTAAAATTGTAGTCTAGGCCATTCTTAATATCATTTCTAGTCTGTCTCATAACGCAGCACGTTTGTACGGTTTTTAAAAACAGAACAAAGTTAGAGGCTTATCAATGCATACAGTTACATTTTTCAGGACTATGAACTTAGGCAAAGAAATTACAGTTTCAGAAGTTTCCTTTATACATTAGTCTGTTGTTAAGCACTCCACGTACAGCCCACCCATTTCAGTATTTAGAGTTTTGAAATTAACAGCAGTATGGCTTCATTACTAATGAAGCCAACTTGCTAAGCTGTCATTGTACAATCCCACAGGACATGGATTTGTTTGTTACTTGTAAAGAATATGGAAATTTGAAGACTAAGAAAACAGACAAATGTATTTAACCTTTCAGCATGAACCTCTAGGAATCCAATCCAAATACTGACTTTTAGCCACATAACAGATTAAAGTAGTGGAGTTTTGCCACTCATTCAATCCACATAAATCACATAAAAAGATACTGCTCAACAGGAATACATTTCTATTCTAATGATGGAAAAACCTTAATTACAAATGCAACTTAGGCATGCTACCTCCATAAATCCATTACTACAAGAGAGGCATGCTGATTATTTTTTAAATCTTTAATTTGTCATTTAGACCTACTGTTATCTCATTTGTAAAGAATTCAAAATACATTTGCACAAAACTAGATTTCTAAAACATTAACAATGTTTATAAATGTCTCACTTATTTCCCTACAATTTGACAGGATTGATTTCGTGCTACATACTTTAACTCAATCAATCTTCAACTTTAGAAATTTTCATTTAAATTCTTCATCCCACAAATTCTGTTAAAGAAAGAACATCACAACCTAAAGGTTTTGTTTAATCTAAAAACATAGCTAATAAGCTTTCCTACTTCTTACTACAGGAGCTTGAATTGTTAATAAAAAACTCAGCTTTCACTCATATGCCATGGAAACCTTCTTTCAAAGCTCTCCCTTGCTCTCACTTTTCAGTTAAAGTAGAAGGCACCAACACTGATTTACATTATTGTCACACCAGTCATTCAATACTCTCATCAGAATTATATCTGAAATGAGACCTGCAGGGCCCTGAGTATTAGTGCCAACATAATAATCCAACCACAGGCACTGGTGGACAGTGGCTTGATTTCATCCACTGCTATCACAGATACAAATGTTGCTAAGCTCCTTTTTAATGCCCTTAGATAACTACAGGTGCCTAAAATAACAAACAAACAAACCAACCAACACCCAAAGCAGAAGCAAAGATAGGGATATGCTGTAGGAATAAAAAACCCTGTAAGAATCTGCTGATATTCTAAGGACTGGTTTGAATTAGGGGGGAAAAAAAAAATAGACTTAATCACAAAGCCACAGGCTGGCTGAAGTTGGAAGGGATCTCTGGAGGTCATCTGCCCATCTGCCCAGCTCAAGCAGGACCACCTACAGCTGGATTGTCCAGGGCCATGTCCAGACACCTTCGAGTATCTACAAAGACGGAGACTCCACACATTCTCTGCGCGAGCTGTGCCGGGTCTCAGTCACTCTCACAGTAAAAAGGTATTTCTCAATGTTCAGATGGATCTTCCTATGCGCCTCAGTAAACAAAAAAACCAAAACAAACAAACACATGCACACACACAAAAATCTACTATTAGAATGACACAAATGCCATGAAAAAAAGCCCATACATATTCCCTTGAGAGGGCTGAGGAATATCGAGTGCCCATTAAAACAAAAACAAAAAATCAGGAATACTGAAATTTTTACATATTAAAAAACACATTAACTCTACTGAGTCAAAGAAAACCCCAAAACATACCTGCCCACCAACCTCCAGGACACTGAAGAGATATTGCTGCTTTGTGAAATAGGTAACACTAATTTTGGTTAAGTCTTGATAAGCTGTGAAACAAGAGACTTTAAAGCACTTTCCCAGGAAATATACATGAAAGATGGATGATAAGAGCCACTTGTTCTCTTCTGCAGGTCATGTTCTTTACTGAGACACAGTACCCTGGAGGTAGTTTGTACTTACCAATTCAGATATTTATTTCAAGCCTATGTATACGTACAATTATAGGAAGGTATTTAATATTCAAAGTCAAGAACCAACCACAATTTGAGCAAGATGAATGAAAATCTTACCCTAAGATACGATCTAGAATGGACTTCACTGCAGCCTTCTCAGACTTATAACTTTATGATATTGGCATCTACCATCTTAAAAGGCTGACGTGAAACCTTGACAGTTCTCTCCTTGGCCTTCACTGTGAAGTCGTTCAGATTCATTCCATTTAATTATAATGGATCAACCATCCCATCCACCTGAACTACTATGATTTTTTTTCTGTTTAAGTTCTGCCTTTTCATGAGCACTTGCTCTCCTACAATCCATCACATAAGAAACTGTCAAAAAGCTGAAATATGGCAAATTCAAAGTATTTGAATATTTATTTGATTAAAGTATAGAAGATTATCCTTATTTGGTTAAAGTACAGAAGATTATCCAGTAGAAGAGAAAGGTAATTAACATCTAATTTCCAAGCTTTTCAAACGAGCCTCATCCCAACCACAGTAAGAGTTCTACACTAAAGAAGTTTCTCATTTTCATTCAAAAAGGCACACCTGGCAGACCAACAGTAACCGTAGAAAAGAGAAAACAGAAGACAAAGAGGCATTCAGATCAAGTAAAAAACATGTTCCCCACTTTCTTCCACATGTGCTTGCAGTCCTATCATCAACTAAGTAACATCTGACTAAATGAGGTACACTCACCCTAACAGAGAGAAGTAATTTAACAGGTTAGATAGAGGAGAAAAGATATTTAAATTGCTGGAAGCTGAGCAATAAAAACAACTTACAATGTCTGTAGCATACCAACTTCTAGAGTGATTTTGGAAAGGGTTTGCCGACACTGCTGGTGGTTGAGTTTTCAAGCTTTAAAACAAAATCATTGTCCAGCTAATTCTTCAATAATGGCAAAGCAAAATCTCCAGACTAAGCTGGTAATTTACCATGGACCTGTCCTTCACCAGGTTACAAAATCCTCAGCACTAAGACAATGCCGTGTGCTGTTAGGACTTCTGCGAAAGATGTTGCCTATTTTGAGAGAACATCTGCTGTCTCTGGTAAAAAACATTTTAATTTCCATATACTTCAAGCATCCTTTTCTCCTAAGGCTTTCCCATGTGCAGCAGAAGACATCATAAGCAAAAGAAGGGGGATGGGGAGGGACAGACCAAAGACTTCTACAGGATCTTACAGGGACATGACAAGTTTTTCAAGTATCTTGGTAATAAAAGGAAATGGTCCATATATTAGAAGAAAATACCAAAAATGTTGTTACCAATACAGAAATTCTACATGATTAGAACAGAAAAAATATTGGCTAGTAATGAGTCTTCAAAAACTGGGTAAACGAACATGGACTGAAAATCAGTTTGAGGCTCATATCAGAGTAAAGCCTACTGAAAAAGCAATGATCCAGGAAAAACATTAAAAGCAGCAAAGTCTTTACCTGCCTTAACAAAAGATAACATTTCACAAAAACCACCTCTGATCTCAACAGTGAGCAACATTTGAGGGGCTTATGAGGCACATCTTCCATAGTAATGCTTCCCTATAGGGAAAACAGAGACAGCTAATCCCAAGAAACATAGATGTCCCATGAATCCAAGTCAGTACTTCACAGTGAACACTTGGAGGGAGGAGGTTACATTTTAAGATAAGCTGTCCCTCACCCCCCCCTCCGCCAAAATAACAGATGTATCTTGGAGCAGAAGCAGCTTCAGAAAACTACTCCAATTGCTGCTCCTGCTGTGGAGACAGGAATTTATGATGGGCTACAGGAAGCACCCCACTGGCCTCAACTCTGAAACACCAATGGGGGCTGCACCGCAAAGGACTTGCACACTGTGAGGGACTGCCAAGCATACCATAAAGCAAGAACACCAAATTACAATCTTAATCTTGCTTCCAAGCCCTGTATTTTCAGCACTCAGCATAGATGGTTTTTCCCCCCCACAGAAAGCATAAGGTGTCAAAAGGTTCATAGACATGGCTCACTGATTGATTCCTAGTCTGATTTGTAAGGCTAATTAAGACATGGCCAAACTGTGTCCATGTCTTACTTAACACTGGTGTTCAAGCAAGTATCACACAATCTGATTAAAATTGACTAAAATGTCTTACTTCAGTAATCACTTAGACAGAATGAATTTTACATTAGCAGGATCAAGCACACGTCAGGCCTCAGTGGAAATGAAAAGGGCTTATAGTAATAGGATTTATAAATCCACCACATTAGGTTAATGGCTAAATGATTTACATGTAACTTTTCCCCCTCCTCCTCACCCTTCAACTCACACACACAAAAAAAATTCCTATATTTGGCACTTTTAACGATGAGTGTCAAGGCAAAAACAGACGTTCTTTTTAATTAGCTGAAAATTAAAAGCCACAAGTGATCCTTCATTAACTCTTTCATTGCAGAAATAATGAATTAGATTTTTATAAAGCCAGAATTCTTGAAGACCCTAATGAACCTTTTCAAACAACCACAACGAGTTATCTACATGCGCATAATGAGCCTCAAATGGTTTGAGCCAATAAATATGCAACTGATAAAGTGAGATCCTTATTCCTTATAAAATTGTCAGTAATGGGAGTTCTTCATGTGACTATTTTCAATTGCAGAGAAGACTCTAAAAGCCCTTGCTCTTTCTCAGCCAGTAATTCAATCCAACAGTTAGCAGCAGTTACTAATGACACTGGAATATAGATGGCTTAAAGCCAACCCTCCCTCTTCGCAAGTGCTGGAATGTCCTACACCATGTGGTAAACCAGGTGCTTTGTTTTGTTCTTTTGGCAGCTGAAGCTTTCATTTTCTGGAAATTTGAAAACAAAGTCATTCAGCTGAGCCCCTGCATCAGCAGCCACTTGCATCTGCATCATTCACTGTATACAAGCACAGAGTAAATTCATCTGCAAGTCCTACCTGTCCCCCAGCTCTCTCGAAAGCTAATACTAGGTCAGGTGGGAAGAGTGAAAAGTTCAAGTTAAATGCATACCACCCTTATTTTCAGCAAAATTAATTAAAAATTGTCAGTTAACAAGGTCAACATTTCTCAATGATACAGTGCTTTGTACAGACATTAATAAATGAATCCAACACCAGGATTGAGGTTAACTGCCAAGACCATATGTTTTAACATAATTTATCAAGCATCTACCTATTGTCACCAAGCACCATTACATTATCACCACCTCACTTTCCCTTCATGGCATTAGGAGGACTGACAGCCAGTGGAGCAGTACCCTTCCTCTCCTTTAAAGCCCAGGTTCGGACCACAGTGTCTCCTCCATGTCCAGGGTACCGAAAAGTCTGGGTTTATGGATATCAGTCTGCCTCTCTTGGGAAATTACCACAAGTTGGTTTTGTTCCAAACAAGGACTGCATTAGATGAAAGCACCCCAGAAGGAAGCTGCCTGTTTTCCAGCCCTGGCCTGGTGGCACGACAATAGCAGCAGCAGAGCCTGCTGGTCCTGGTCCCTGGTCCTCTCCTCTCCCTTGGCCGTCAGGGTATCAGGTTCACATTCTTTCCCCACAAACACTTGTCCAGTGTCACACAAAAGAGTGACCAACAAACCTGATACAGGGCCGTTAAATTCAGACAGCAAGGCACCACACAATGACCTTTAGAAGAACGATATTAACAGGTGGTTGGTGTCTAATACAAATAATTATATTACACTTTAGCAGTGTGGACCAAAGTGGAAACACATTGTCTTGTCATCAGCAATTGAATAAGCCAAAGTAATGTTACCAGAATACCCTTTTAACACTCCTCTGTTACCTGCCCAACTACAGAGAACACCTCCTGTGGCAATGCACCGTCAATGAGCTCCCAACTATGTCACAAGGTATTTAATATGAAAATTTCACCAGGGTGTCTGACATTTCTCTCTCTAAGCAAAACAGGAATCTCCCTGCCAGCCTTTGGAGAATCACACAAGTAAATTCAAGCACTGCTTATGAATTACCCCTCTTGGAAGCAGTCCACTGGAAACACATCCCTCCTTCAATTAAAAAGAAGCTGATAAAATCAGCTCAGCAAAGTCCTTCAAAACCCGTAGAGAAACCAGTAAAAGTGATCAAATTAATTGCCCCTGCTCACTAATTAGTTTTCCAACATCAATCATCTCAAGTTAGCAACAGTTTTCATCAACCTTTAACCCCAAGACCAGTCCGTGTTTTCACAGGACAGGCAGCTGTGGCAAACAGCCGCAACATTTTGGGAGAGACAGCAATTCCTGACCACATCTACAGCCAGACTGCACCTTGCAGGGTGCAGAGGAGGCCCTCGGCACAAGCCCCTGGCCCTGGAAGGGCTTGCACAGCCCAGCACATGCCACTGGCAGCCCCAGCTGCAGCGAGGCCAAGCACCAGATCAGTTTCCTGTCAGCTGCAACACGGCTGACACTTAAACTGCTTAAAGGCCTCTCATTCTTCACTTTAGAAAGGGGAGGGCAGGTTCAAGGACACTCCAGCCTGTCTAGAGTAGAGCAGGGAGAAAGCTACAAAAACACACCTCGAAACAACAGGGTAAGCGGGATCATACAGCTCAAACATCTACACAGAGATGGATGGCGAAAGTACTTGGAGATGTAACAAAAAACCTGCCTACAGAGAAATATATTGAAGACAGACACTACTTAATCTTCCATGTAGTGGTACAAGTCACCTCAGCTCCTACAGCAACAAACCACAAGCAGTGCATGCATTAGGTAGCTGCTAGCAAACTCCTCAGGTGGGCTGGAAGAGCAGTGCAGGGAAGAATAAACAGAGCACTGGCACAGGACATGTAGACCACTACACGTGGCCAGAGCACCCTGACAAACCCAGAACAACATCCTTCCCCTTCCTCCCTCCCAGGTAAAAACTGGTGCTTGCTCCTCACAGAGAAATAGGCCCTTCCATTTGGTCTAGTCAGAATGCAAGCCAGAGTCTGGGCAGCAAATCCTGCTTTTGTACTTTCAGAACACAGTTTGGAACAGGTGGATGCTGCTGGCTGGCACCTGCCTCACCCTGGTGTTCAGCAGCAGCCTGTTCTCCCTTCCTGCATCCCCTCCTCGCCTACCCCACACCCCAAACACCTCACTATAGGTCAGACAGGTGGGAGAGTTAACTTTTACTCAACAGCTGTGGTAACGTAACTGCAGGCTCCCACCTTTACCTGTAACCAACGTGGTATTCAACTGGAAAACCTAAAAAACGAGGGTAGTGGTGACGGCAAATTCGGGAAGTGACAAGAAACGTAAAATGTGGATGTTTTGGCAGTGGAGACACTTTGAGTAGGAGGGGAGGGAAGAAGAGATAGAGACATTAAAAAACAGAATGTACATGGAAGGCAAGTCAGCAGGTGACAAACTCCAGTTGTACAATGCACCTCCAGTGTTTTTATACACATAAAAGCCCTGCTCCAAAGGTCTTTTCTACACCACAAAAAAATCCCACCCTAAAGAGTCATAGAATGGCTTGGGTTGGAAAGGACCTTGAAGGTCTTTGAGGTCCAACCCCAAGTGTCAGCAGTATCCAGAATACCATATACTACAGGGGCATGACTAAATTACCCTGTAACAATATGCTTACAAATAAGAGTCAATGCATCATTTCAAGGTAAAAGGAAAGGAGGCAAGTGGAAAGAGGAAAACAAATATAATTAGAGCAACTTATTTTCCAAATATTAACTATATGACACTTGGGGTAAGAGGGCCCTTTGTTTTCTTTTTTTCTGAGCCGTGCTCAGGCATTCAGGCCTGGTATAATTCACACAGGCCACTCTTAGTTTCTGTGGGCTCAGGCACTGGTATGAACAATGTTTGTTGCACATCAGGGAATGTCTCTCATCACCCACTATACCCAGAGTAGCTGCATTGGGACAACATAGTCTTTAGTCATGGCACAGCATTCAGCCTCCAGTGTCACAGCATCCCCCTTCTTGCAATTCACCTTCTTCACAAGGGTGTATCCACTATCCAAAAAACCTTGGACCATTCCAATAGCAAAAGCTCTCAAGTCTCCAATGTACACTTCAAAAATCCTCCCCAGCTAGTACAAGAAAGATCATCTAAACAGGCTGCAGTCTAATGTCCCTTCTGGTCCCAACCTCCTATTTCACTCAAGAGCCTTAAAAACAGGCAACTTGCAGCAAGCATTAAAACACTGAAAGATGCAGGAATTACTAATATAAAGATATTTCTGTTTACTGCATTAGGAATTTTTCTGTTTAAAATTCTTATTTAATCCTGTAAAAAATTCATGGCACAAGGTACTATTCAGAAACCAGAAAACATAAAAGCACACAAAATTTATTAGCATATTCAGAGGTGAATTATAGTACAGGTAATTTACTCCTTCCTAAGCACAAGTATGATCTGAGAAAGACACAAACTGATGATCAGAGTTATAACTATAACATAAATAGTAAACGTTTCAAGATTGAACTAAGACAAGGGAAACATCACTTTTTCCTTGCAAAATGCTTTACACAGATGAATGCTATAGCAAAGCACACTCAAGATACCAGATCATGCACACATGGGTAGGAATTACAGGAAATCTTTTATAAGCATTTAGTACATAAACAAAGAAACTCCCCTGCATTAAACCAGGAAAATAATGAAAGGCCCAAATTTATTATTGAATAGCAACTTTTAAGTACAAATATTTTTATGCTATGCCAAACGACTAATACACAGTTCCTCTCTTGCCAACCACATAACTTGTTACAACTGCATAGAATTACCTTTATGAAAGGTATCCAATTCATTAAAATTTTATCCAAAACACATCACATAAATTACAGTATTTCAGTGTGGCAGAAGACTGCAGTGATTCCTTATTGACGTTCCTCCACCACACATGGGCCATAAAGTTTTACTAAATAGTCTCTCCTTCAAGCTTGTAACTGCATGCTGAGTGACAGCATAATTTTTAGAAGCAGGCATAGGACCTTGATTTAACACAAATGCTGGGAAATCCACCACCACCTCTATGCAGCTCCTTTGCCATGAAGTTAAGGAAGAACAGGAACATGGCTCATTTATGCTGCCAACTGTCACTCTGAATCTGCACCAACTAACACAAGAAACTGATCATACAAGAGGATTTGTACCACAGCGAGGAGGAAAGAGGAGGAAGAGATGCATTAGAGGTTCCAAATTGATTCACACACGTTTGGCCTATCAGATATCTACAAAATTTTGGTTCTTGGCTCCTCTGACTGGCAGTGGTCTCTGTCACAGCACAAAGTCCAAACAGTACAACTGCTTCAAGACCTTATGGAGCAAAACTGAAGCAGCCTGAAGACTGCTGCATGGCAGAATGGTCTACCAAGAAATCCAGCCCAGCCCCCTAAAACATACATCATATAATCCTACTCATAAGAATGGATATCTGGCTATTTTTAAAATAAGGTGAAGTAGGGTTATCTTGGTTTTTGGTTTGTTTTTTTTATCTTCACTGCCCATGACAGACAACTTGAGATAGATACTGGTTCCTCATTGAGCCTCGTTTCAGAGCACTTCACACTATTGCCTTAAAAATAATTCATGCTTCAAAGGGAACTCCTGGGAAAAATGTATTTTGTTGGCTCAGAGCAGTATTGTCACGATGGCTGCTCGATTATTCCCTCGAGGTAGACAGACTAAGTAGGAGGCTTTATCATTATTCAAGCAGATGGGTTATTAGATACATGACACCAACAATTTTAGTCGATTCAAACACGGAAACTTGGTTTCAAGGCTAAAATATCAAAATTAATCCACTGCTGATGAGCCCTCTACATTATCAAATAGGCACACTTGACAGATACCTTTAAAATCATCACATCTACAGTGCAATGATTTAACAAAGTATTCTTATTTTTCCTTCCTTATACAAAGAAGTGAAACAAATGAAACAGCCACTTAGGTTTCTCTATATTTTCACAGGTTGCACATAAATGAAGCTGCAGTGCCCTCTATTTCCACATTTGTAACCCCTTGCCCAAAGAGTAATAGTTTTGTAAAAGTCACAAAACACTAAGGATTGTTTTTTCTGCACTCTTCGTCTTTTTGATTCTGGGCAACTACAATCTCCTAAAAGAGAGAATTAAATGTCATAATTGTAAATACTAAAGAATAGAACAACAACAAAACAATCCCTTAAAAGTGGGTTTAACATCTTAGCTTAAAATACCCAAAATGAATTCCTGTCTCCAGGACTATTCCTACAAACATGACCCAATGTATGTACATCAGTGTTTAGAGTCTTTATAATGTCTCCACATACTCAAGAATCTGCCTTGTAAACTGACACAACTCAAAGAGGGCAAAATCACTGCAGCTATGAAGAATCATCCACTGTAAAATTCCACAGATACTTCCAATAAAACAATACTAAGCAGCCTACCATTCAAAGTAGTTATCCACCTTTATCCCTTGAAACACAGTGACATCTTTAAAGTTCACACAAGGCATGTCCGTTCATAAATACACTCCTGAATCTGCAAAACTTCTCAATCTCTAAGTAAATAAGTGACAGAGAAAATTAAGGAGATGTAGTGGTTACCCTTTTTTATTCCTGGAAACAGCAGTTTCCTGGGATGGAATAAATACCTGACCTGCTGTGTGCAGTTGCTGAAAGATGGTCCTAAATAAAGATTTACATGCTGGCTGTATAAAGAGGGACTTAGAATAGGATCAGAACTCAGACTGAGACACTTAAAATCTGAAAATTCAGATGGATCTTCTCCTGAAGGCATTTTTGGGAGTAACCAACAAGAGGTGCACATTGGCACTGCTCAGTCATACCTACTCCACAGTTTCACCATTGTAATTTTTCCTTTTTCCATTCAGGAAAGTCAGCTGCATTTGTAATTAATTTCTGATATAAACTCTAACATCTTAAATATGTGCTTAGGAATTAAATAGTTATTAATTAATAATATGTTATACTTACTAGGTAATATTAATCCACTCAATTTATTATAACTCAATTTATTATTTCTTCTATGGGATGCTTGTAGGCTGATAGAAGCCATATCGTACTACACCAGGGGCACAAAATACGTTAACAACTTAGAGGTGAAATTCCTATGGGTTCTAGAAATTCCCATTACTCTAAACTTTCCATTTGAACAAAATCACAACTTGTGTTCCGAAAAAGAAAAGTTTAATCAATGTGTATGCTAAGTACTCAGTCTATTCTAGGCAAATGAGAGATGACCTTCACTCCAGTAGCAACTGGCTTACACTGTCCAGCTATGCATACAAAGGCATCCTGTGTTTGCTTTGATGGCCTGCACATGCCAGGGGTTGATGTCATTGATAGACTGACTCTGTTCTCACACAAAAGCTTTATTAGCATAACAGAAGATCTGAAAGTGTGCTATCCCACTTTCTCAATATCTTCCCCATCTGCTGCTGGGTGACATATGTAGATCTCCTTCCCTTGCCTATTTGCTAGAACACAGCATAACTCCACAGGAAGGGTCTGGTCACATCTGTCTTGGGAGCAAGTCTATTGTTTGTGAGATAATTACTCTGTCCTTGTTGACTTGCAGCAATAATTGAGAACAAAATCACCTAATAAGCCAAGTTACCTAGTAATATAGCACATTATAACAGCAACGATTGCATATAAACTTTGAACTCCCTTTAGTACCAATTAATTTTAAGAGCATTAGCACCAACAGTAAACGAACCCGAAGCAGTTTAACTAATTAAAGCTTACTACGTAATAGGCTTGCAGCTTCAATTATCATTTTTCATGTTGGTCATCTGAAACTGTAATGATATGTACCAGCTGGAAAACATGTGCCTAGTCCCACAGCAACAGGTAAATGGAGCAGTTTTTGAAACTATGTCATGCACTTTCCTACGAAAAGTGCTAACTAAGCCTTATCAACAGAGACAAACAGCAGATGGCAACAAATGTGCCAAGAGACATTTCATCCTCCAGGAAGAGTTCAACACAAGGCATCAGCAAAAAAGGAGCAGAGTTGGAAGCACAACTCCCACAGATCTTACCCAGCTGCTCTCTTCTGTAGGAAAAAGAATGAAGAAAAACCACCCCAAACACAAAATCAAACCCCAAACCTATTTAGGCAGCAATTCTCACCCTAATGTACAGACTTCTCATGTAATCCATCTACATTTCTTTCCCAGGAAGTCCAGTATCAGGTGCAGCTCAGCAAAGCTGAGAGCTTCCCCACTACCACTAGAAGCTTCCTTCTCAGCTCCCAGTGAAGAAATATTTGCCTAAATCCTGACCGTGACTCCCAAGTTTGGCTTAAAGGGTTCAATACATTTTTGCTATTTTAATTGTATGTACAGAAGAGGACTAATTATCCGATCTTTTTTGACTTCTTGTACACTTTTGGACTCAACTGAATCTCAAAGTTGCTTGTCCTTTAGTGTGATGCAGTATTTCTCTTTACCAGCTCTGAGCATCCAGTGTTTCCAGGTTATTTTTGTGACTTGAAGATCCATAGCTATCTTCTCTAGATCATTTTATTTTATTCCTGACATATAACATCTTGACACACTGACTAAACTAAGCACTGAGGTAAAGGTAATTTTCATGTTTTCACGTTCACATTTTGACTTCAAGACACTGCAGTTATCAGAGAAGCTGCTAGCATTTTTGGACAACTAATCTCCTTTTGAACTATCCTATTAACAATTCCACTTCTCCCTTTTTTCCATCCCCATCCCCAAGCAAGTACATACCAAGAACATTCAAGTACTGGTTTGGGAAGCAAACATGGAAAAGAGGAAAGAGGAAAACAGAAGTAAAATAACAAAAAGAAAACCAACTACTTGCCATATAAAAAATCTATTTGCAGCTCATGCTACTTTTTTTTCCCAAACACTAAGGAGAGCCAACTTAGTATTTAAGGACCTATGCTCATTTCATTTCAAAAGCAGTTAAAAGCAAAACATGTAAAGAAGTTTTTTCATTATGTGTATGCATATTGGCTTAGGTTTTCCCAAACCCCATCTCTCCCAACACTCATTGTAACAGCTCAGAACCTGAGAGCACCAGGTCTTCCTCCCAGGGAACAAGTATAACTGGTCTCTTTATGGTGGATAACTGTAGTCCTAAAACAACTACTGGCCATGACACAAACACCAAAAATTAAAGACAAAACCCAACAACTCTGTTATGCAAAGCATGCAAAAAGTTGGTTGGGTTTTTTTTTAAAGTTAAGAAAAACGTTTTGAGCCCTAACAAACCACTAGTGACGCTTGCTTCCAACACCGTCCAAAGAGATTAAATGATGAAAGCAGCATCTTGTTTATATAAAACTGCAAAACACCCCTTTATGCTCAAGAGCTATATAGCAAGCCTGTGATGGTCTATGTACAACACAAACTATTAATAAACTACTAACCACAGTTCCTCTCAGAGAGAGGGGCTGACAGACAGTCACAGAACAGACTTTCCTTAAGTTAAGATGGAAAAGGCCAGGGACAAACTAAGTCAGTACTGATACTTGATAATTGTGATAATCTACTACCACACATGCCTGACATGCTCTTCAAAGCAAAGAGGAGTTGCTTGGCTTAGCAGGGAGGCTATCCCCTATTATGCAGACCAGCTGAGCCAAAAGCTATGCAGTACTGTATGGAATAACAGAAGGATCATTTCTGGAATAGTCAGATAAATGACACTCCATACTGCTTTACCATCAGATCTCCTCTGGAAGATCTTTTTCCATTAAAAAAAAAGGGGGGCGGGGGAGAAAAGTAAAGCAAGATCTATGTGGGGAAGGAAATAGCTGACTTTAAGTATGCTAATAGAATAAACATCAGACAACAAAGATTTATTCCTAGAGTGAAAATTAATAAAAAGGAAATTGGGACAGCTGCACAGTCCAAAATTGGCACTGATTTTCAGAGAAGGAATAGGATCCCTCAAACTCTTACTAAATGGCTCAGGAATCCCTGGCAAAAAATCAAACAGTTTCTTTAAAAATTGGTGTAGTTTAACACAGTATTTATAACAGAGCAAAATGACACGAGCTTACACTCCAGGCTGAAAGCTGAGGCAGACAAACAAAAGCCAGAGTTAATTCATCTTTCCTTGATCACCATGTCAGAAGCCCATCCTTCTGAAGAAAATTCCAAACTACATGAGCTGCTTATATGTGAAAAATGAGAAACTTTCATAATTCTTTTAAGTTCACAATCTACCACAAAAATATGGGATGGCAAAAGGTCAGCACACTGAAGAAGGGTGAGAGGGAAGGTTATTTTTATTTGAGTGGAATAAAAAAAAAATTATGTGGTTATCTTCCAGAGAAGCCTAAGAGCAATCAAAATCATTATAAATGCCACTAGATCCCTATAAAATGCAACTGTCTCTGGGCCATACAAGAAACTGCTTTCATTAAGAAATTACTAGGAAGTAAAAGGAAAGCATCTGCCCTGCACCCCATCAGGCATCAATTCCAAATATTCTAAGACCAGCTGAAGAGCTAGCATGCAAATTGGGAGGAAAATTTCATGTGTGTCAGCTTTTCCTTAAATTTTTTAGAATCAGTGGGAAGTTTCTCACTGTAGGAGTATCACAGCTAATTCAATTTATACATATACATATGTTAGCATAATACACTTTTTAAAAGTGGCAGCTTTCATAATCTACCCTTGATTCAGCAAGACATTTTTATTCCAGGATGAAGTGTTTCAGTTCCCTAAATTCAGCCCAATCTTGTTACAAGTCAGAAGTATTGTTCTATGATTTACATAAAAGCATTTCCACTGAACTTAGCAGCAACTGACACATCAGATAAATGGGTTCCAGATAACATTTAAATAGCTGTGCTAATTACACCACATAGAGATAGGAACATGATCTCTTACTCAAATCCTCAGAGTAACCATCCAGAACACCGAAGAGAAGACAAAAAAAAGCAACAGTGCAAGTCATAAGACAGCATGTAAAGGAATTCTACAAAACCCAAACATCCTGCATAAAGGAGGTAATCTCAACTAATTAGATGCCATAATGATCTTCTCACAATCTGTGTAGAAGAGAGTAGTAGTTAATAACTCCACAGATTTCCTCCAATCCTTTCACCAGGAAGGAATAGCAGTTTCTAAGTCATTACTGCTCTGTCATCCTGGACCACTGCCAAGAATGAAGAATTTCAGGACACCTGTCAATTAACACATTCCTACCGAAGGCAGGCTCATCTTCCACATCTACTAAAAATTAGTGATCACAAAATGCATTCAGATCGAAACACAGCAAAATTAAAATTAGAAGTGACTTCTTGAAGGACAACAGCCTTCAACAACAACAACAAAAATCATCAAGAGTCATGTCTCTGCTGAAGTAACTATATGCATACTTTGGAAGACAAACTACATGATGTAACAGACCTTTTTCCATCCCTACCATCTGTGGTACATAGTCGTACATACAAAAATGACTGGCCACCTGATGGACAATTGCGTGCAAGACTCAGATCTAAAGCTTTTCTCTAATCAAAGCTTTCTGTGGGGGTTCTCAGTCTAAGTACGGGCTTCTCACTGATTTTCTTTTATCCCCAGGATGAAGTACTTCTAACTCTAACTTGAAAAATATGAAGCTATGCATTGAACCAAAAAACCCAGGTATGATACATATTAAAACATCACGGCAGAGGGGCAATTACAATTTAAAGAGACCAAAAGATTTCTGAGCAAATACAAAAATGGGATTTACCTAAGTTCAAAGAAGATAGTGAGTTCTGAGGGAGATGGGGAGGAAAGGGGAGAAATTAAGGCCATCACATAAATCCAAAACATCAATTGTCATTGACTTAAATCTGGTTTGTTGAAAAATCAAAGGGTATAACCAAGGAAGTTCTAGATTCAATAAGTAAAATTCCAACCAGAGCAAAACCAACCAGAAGGCTGCAATACACTTGAGCACAGGACTAAGACATTCCTATGGTTTTATGTCAGTAAAAGACCTGCTAATTCCAAATTACTGCACAAAGCTTGTAACAGTTTAATACTCCAGAAAAAATCAAAAGCATCAAGGAAGAAAACTCAAGTTCACACTGAAAACATTTTTTGCACTGAAGTCAGAGAAAACAAGAAAGAAATTATTAGCGTGCAAACTGTGGTATTGCCTAATAAAATGACAATGCACACAGAACAAGTCAGAGAACCAAACTGAAGGGCAAAGCAGCCAGTGTATAGAGCCCTTACTTTAGCATGGCTGCACTTCTCCCCTGCAACTGTTCTGCAGATTCACTTTCCCTGGATTAAAAAAAAAAAAAGTGTTTGTACCTCGAGGTCTCTTCTATGCTTACCCAGTCATTTCAGGAAATGTGACCCCGAACTTCATCAAAGCAGCTTATTACACTGTCCTGCTTTTCTGGTAACTGCCAATAGTTTAAATATGCCAATTTCTGCTCTGTTTCATGAACAAAGCAAGTAATTTCAAAGAAAGCATTAACGCTTTTTACCTTTTTTTTTTTTCTTTTAAACAAAGCCTTATCAACCATTCATATCCAAATTTTTAAAAATTTCTCCAGTCTCATGTAATTACCAAGACTAGCACAAGCTCACAAAGCAATGACTGCCAGATACTAAACTCTGCAGTAAGGTTCAAATGATGTTCCATCGTTCCACGTTTTTGATAAGCACTGCTTGATAAGCAAATCATTTCAGTGACAAAAGTGGAAACCACTTCCCACCCCCAACAACCTATAAAACTGTTTCTTGCTCTTTCTAAAGGCTGCCAGTCAGAAAGCATGAAAACACAGAAGGATTAACATGAAAGGTAAAGGGAAATGGGTATTTTATTTTTTAAGTTTTTTTTTAGCTAATCCAGGTGTTGAAATAGGATTTTATGGAGCAGCTATTCCTAGTGGTTCAAATCAGCAAACACGAGTATCAAATTTTAAAGCAGATATCAACATACGTAATTTAATCCTACTCCCTGAACCCTTATCCATAGCTGATAAAGCGAACAGTCTGAAGCTAAAGACAACACCAACACGAGCAACATCTCCTGCATTACATCATGTATAACTGCTGGAAGGAAAGCCAACAGAGCAGGCATAGTGCTGGAGTCCCTCAATCACTGCGCAAGCTCTAAAATTTGGGAGATTTATTTCATCCAGCTTTGACACTGCCCTCTTTCTACTACAAAGGGAGTCAGAACAAATTACCTTAGGCTGTATGTGTAACTTACAGCCTTCCTTGCTTATGTTAAGAGATCAGGTATGCCCCAGCTTGTTCAACTACACCTACTTCTCAAGAGTCCTTTGTTCCAACCAGAATTCTTGATGCTGCCCACCAAGATCTCCTATATTCTTACAATGTATTTTATCTGCAGCAGCAGAGACAGTCCATCTTTCTCAGATAAATAAAGGTCTTAAACTCTTTCATCTGTCTCATAAAGTATATTTCGGTGCTGAAAATAGCATAAGCTGTTCATGCTTATCTTCTAAATTAAGCCAATGAATCTTGGCAGAGGCCCAGTGAAAGGATGTAACATGCAAGAGACCACACGACCTGATAGCAAAACCTGCATTTGAAGTACTCAAACCTCTCTAAAAACCAGAGTTTTTAGCTCTGAAACCAAAACAGCCTGGTAAGAACAAGTATCACTACTGATCTATCTTTATTCTTCCAGTTTTCTTCCCTTCAAATGACAAGTTGGATCTTGCTGACCTTGGTGATAAGTCTCAGTGAGAATTAAAGGAACTTCTCAACTGATGGTCATAAACCAACTTTGGTTCGAAGGGATCTCTGGATACCATTTTACCCAACCTCAGTCCCCAGACCTGCCTGGTGCAAGGCTGTGCATCTCTGGGAAGAGTCTGGCTCCTTCTAGACAGCCCCCATTAGGTTGGTGAAGATCACAATTAATTCCATCCTCAAACAATTTTTTCCAGAGTGAAGGAACCCAGCTTTCAGCCTCACCCTAAATATATATCAAAGTAGGATCATCACTATCCTGAAACCACTACCTGAAAACAACAGACCTAGTAGGCTCAAATGAGTATTTATCCAAGAGGAAAAAGAACAGATCATCTCACTGTAGATGGAGCCAAAAGCTTCTAACAGAATTTGTGGTGAAAAAATCAGCTTTTGCACAGTGGGCAAGATTCCCGGGAAATATATGAAAATTTTTGATTATGAGATCAAGGTGTCATATCTTTGAAGGACAGTATGAATATTTATTTAAGTCTCGTGGGAGACAGACACTTCAGTTAGACTGTTTTTCTATCCTCTCAGGAATAATGCTTGAAAATGAAAATTATTTTTAACTCCTGTTTGAAGTATCTTTTATTTCAAAAACTTTATTACCATGTAGGTATCCAAACCCAGGGTTTCTGGAACAAGCCAATATCGAATTTAAGATAAATGCATGACGCAAATGAGTGAGGCAATAAGGTCCTAAAGAACAACTTCTGCTGAAGTCTCAAAACCCCAAGTATTTTTTGATGAGCTACTAATGAACCAAGAAAATGTGAACTGCAAAGACACGTAGTTCTAACAAATATATAGGCTGGAGAAAAACATTAAAGCATCAGTTAGCATTTGTATTCTTCTAACCTTAACAGTGGGTTTTGGAAAATAAATGTGTTTGAAAATAGAACCAAGGCAGTTTACTAATGGTGGTGTGATGCTCCTAAAGCTCTCAACCTTCATGGTGAAGCACCTGTGCTACTGTGTCTCCCTTTTATAAGGCATCTCTGTGAGAGAACCATGACGGATCTCTGTTAATCTCTGCAATATTCTAGACAGGTTTAAAGAATTTCTTTAGTAATTCTGAAGCTGAAGCATGGCAGACTTTGTCCGCACTGCAGGATTCAAGTGCATTCCCCAATACGTTATTGAACACCTGAGAGTCTTTCCTGTTACCACTGGATGTGGAGAGACATTTCTACATCTCCTAATCTTGAGTTATCAGCTCTATACCTGAAACATACAGCTTCTAAAAGGGGACACGCTGTTACATTTCAGATAGAGATGGTTCCAGAGATCTTGCTCTTCCCAGTACTCTGGTTCTCAGTTTTACCACAATTCTGGGTGAGGAATATCTTGTTGTTACCTAGTCAGCTAGATTAAGATATGATTCAAACAAAAATCTGTGTCTTTTGGCAAGACAGAAAAAGAATACAAGATAGGAAACCTTAAGAAAAAATCAGAAGTACAGAAGAAAGGAAACAACAGTCAAAGAAACCTCCATGTGTTATCCCATATTAACAGTAACCCCACAGTTTCACAGTCAGGTATAAGCTGAAAAATGGCTGGTCATGCCTGACCCCTTACATCTCACACTGCGCCTGCCCTCACTTCCCAACCTCCTCCTTTCCACCAGCGCTCAGAGCACGCAGTGAGTCACTGAGCCATTGATCCAACTGAAATCAATTTACGGTTCCTCTGGAGTTAGTTTTCAACTCAGATCACCAGCCTGAGCCAACTCACCATGGGGCCATGCAATTGCTATAACCCATCCACAGAAATCAGCAGTCAGGAAGTGAGAGGCACCACACCTCTTGTAATAGCACAATCTTAAAATAAGCAGTTAAAAAAAAAAAAAAGAAAAGGTCTCTATTCATCTGACTTGCTGTACAATCAATCTGAATCTGATCAATCTTCCTAAACATTTCTTGGTGAATACCCACTAAATAAAACCTTTCTGTCCAAAGGGAAAAAAAAAATACCAACATGCAATCCAAAATAAAATAAAATAAAATAAATTTTTTCCCCCCCTTCTCACTAATATCCTCCTCACCTAAAATATTCTCGCCATTCTTCTTAATTGAAATGTTTTATTTCCTCTCCTTGGAGACGCAAAAGTCTGTATTAGACCAGATGTCATCCCCTGCATTTGACTACCAATAATATTTCAACAAATGTTACGATGCTCCATAATTTTTCTACTACTTGGTACTCAATTCACATTTCCAGATTATATGCAGCCTCTACTTGTCTACTCCAACTCGTTTTGGATATCAGCATGCAGAGTAACATACATAGCTTTTTCACAGGCTCACAATTGCACACATAATGATAAATTTAACAGCAGAAGCAAATGATTTAACCCCACCAGTTCCCATTTAGGGACAGTGCAGCAATTTAGCACTATTTCTCCCAAGATTTTGGTTTGCCATTTTTATATTTAAAAGCAATTAGAAACTCTTTGCCTAGCCCTTTTGCCATGAAGTTCCATGTGTTCCAAAACGGTTATATTGATGTTGCATTCCCAGTTTAAATATAGATGGCATGCTTATAACGAGACTTTAGGAGGGTCCTTTCCCTCTTTTAGCAATCCCCTTTCTCCTAAAGTAGAACATGGAAGAAACCAGGAGTCTGTCAATTGCCCCATTCACGTGACTACTCTTGCAGACTGTATAACCAATGTTTTAGGTGCAATTAAGAGAAAGCAGTTGATGATCATCTTCCCTGGAGGAAGGAGACTTTTAAAAAAACTTAAAAAAAAAAAAGAAATGCCTGGATTTCTTTACAGATCATAATTACAGTAGACGGCCATTAACCTGCTTACCTACCCTTAATTTTTTTAAAATGAGCTCATCTTTCTCCACTTCATTTTTCTCCTCCCTCATCCATTCTTCTCCCAGACTACAGCAATAACATGCTTTTATTCTTTCTTTTTGACTGCCAGGGCCTTAAACTAATTATTAATTGAGAATGTATCTAAAGGATCTGAATGAGAAAGTTGGAATTAACCCAATTGCCTCTTTCCCCCTTTTATTTTGCATATTTGAACACCAGGTCTACCTGGTAGCACTGCTGTAAACAGCAAATGTGTTGTTTTCCTTTCAAAGGCAAGTTTGCTTCGCAAAAATATGCAACAACAAAAAACAACACGGAAAAAAAGCAAGTACCTGGAAAAGGCCTCAGCACTGAGTGAAAGCCATTAGCAAGCAAGCTGTCTACAGTTAAATTCTCTCAACAACTTTGCTGTCCTGTAGGAGAATCCTGCAGCAAATGGCATACTGCATTTAGGAAACCAGACAACTGACACTTTATCAAAAGGCTTGTCCTTTAGAGAGGCTAGAACGGCATGACCTGACACTGCCTGCTGGTGCAGAGCTGGCTGGTTGTACAGCTCCAACTCATCTTGTTTCCAGTTGTTAAATTACATTAAAGGACAGCTAAAAATATATTAAATATTTTCCTATTACTTTTCCATGCAAGCAACTGCTATAGTTACAACAAGAGTAATGTCCAGGCAAACACTTAGTAACATGGGGGGTGGAGGGGAAAGTCCAGGAATCCCTCTAAAACATTCCTGATCAATAACGCAACATTTGGATTGCAGATGTAGAAAGAATTCTTTCTTTAATTTTGCTGAACTGATGCATTTCTTACAGTCAAAACAGAAAAATATTTACATTTGCCAAAATGGTCAAACAGATCTGAGCTATAGTTTTAATTCACTTCCACCCCAAATTTTTGCCTTTTTTTTCTTCTGAAACACACCAGAACTTCGCAGATTACCTGTGACACACCATACACTAAACTCTGACAAATTCACACTGATATGCCCCTGTTAAAGATTACCCGCAAATGAAAAACAA
The DNA here is from genome assembly GCA_013397175.1 of Platysteira castanea. NCBI lineage: Eukaryota > Metazoa > Chordata > Aves > Passeriformes > Platysteira > Platysteira castanea. The sequence continues at coordinate 555,003 of VYXC01013174.1, forward strand.
GGAAGACCCGTCCGAAATTCCCGATAATCAACGCTTAAACACTGGGACAAAAGTGAGTCTCAACTGGTTAAGGATCTCAAGGTCTCTATCGCCATCTCGCGAGAAGTGCCCGCCATTACCGCACGGTCCCCTCAGACGCGGTCCCCGGAGGCACACACTCGGTACCTGCGGGACCCAGCCTGCCCATGGCCAGGGATGTAAGGCTTTGCTACATTTCTGTTCCCTCTCTGAAGGAAAATAAAGATCCAGCGGTGGCCCGTATCTCACTAAGGCTGACTGAAGAGAACTGAGCTTTCATGGATTACACTGTCACAGAAACATAGAATGGTTTGGGTTGGAAGGGACCTTAAAGATCATCTACTTCTATGATCTGGCTTTTTATGAATGGCCTAATGCTTCTTCCATCAAAATGAAGCGAACATGTCAAGTTCTACTAATATTGTTCACAGGTTCACTAATATAGTCACACACAAGTTTTTAAAATGGCAATGTGCAATTACAAGTATTTTTAATCACCGTAAGGAACCCCATGGCAGCTCCACTACTTTTAGTGCACCAGGATCTGCAAACCACAAAGGGAAGTTAAGAGTCCAGGAGAGGTGGTACTCAGCACCTGGCATCAGGCGCTCGAGTATTCCCACAGCTTCAGTGGAAAGCTTGTCAGTCACACAGTTGAAAAGCATCAATTTACAGGACTCATCAAAACTCATTCTTAGCTACATTAAAACTTAATGCTAGGATGAGCTTTAACAACTTCAACATGAAATGCTTATTTCCCACTTTCAATTATTCTGCTAAGACTTACGATTGAACTGTAATTGTGTTACTGCAAATATTAAGTTCAGTTTTCATCCCACACAGTATTTTTCCCACTTAGACTTCTACAAGCCTGCCTGCATTTACTCAGGTGCCCTTGACAACAGTAAAAAAAAAAAAAAGGTATTAATTGCAGATCATCAGAAAAGGCCATTTAAATTTAGACCATAAATTTTTCATAATAGTTACTTTTTAATTAACCTTTTCCCATAGAGAAGCCAAACCTTCGGATACTTAACATTTACCTCTTTTACCTCCTTTATATTAGAACTGAGTGGTAAGAGGAAACCTATGAATAGAAAGACTAATATGAAAATTGAAAGTAATGTTTTTCCAGATTAGATATTTTAACTTAAAAAAACCAAAACAAAACAAGCAGAAAACTAAAGTGTCCTCATGTCATCTTCTGTGGCAAGAACTCAAATGTGTGCAAAGGCTTGGCAGAAGCCAGCACAGGTCTAGCACCACCAGAATTTAAGAGGTAAGAAATCCTTTACAACCAATGATCAACTATGTAAGATAAACCATCCTTAATTACTCCCAAGCACATTCTGCAGCACCTATTTAGGATCTCCTCATTTCACCATCACTCTGGAACATAATGCAGAAACACCAGAATTTCATGCAGTTATAACTGATACATTACAGACAAATGAGAATAAACTCTGTGTGCAAACAAAAGGTATTTCCCCATCTAAACAGCGGCCAAAAGCTTAAGTATCCACAGAATACCAGGGTTGTGGAAGGTGGTCCATATGACATATGGAGATAATTAAAAAAAAAACAAAGAAAAAAGTAGAATTCATTACTTTTAAAATACCACTGTAAAATATAAAGCTATGATACTCAGCTGCTTCGCATGCCAACCTCATAGACAAATATATCAGAATCTTACAACAACAAACACAATACCTTATTAAAGGAAAGATTAACTTTTGAATTCACATGGCTGCATGGCACACTTGCAGTTACCAAACTGGGAAATTATTTCCGAGTTAAACAGATGTGTAAGGTTAAACATAACTGGTTACATAAGTTGGGAAGGCAGCAAATGTGGGCTCTCTAGAGAACTGTTTAGATAGGAAGATCATTAAAATCAAAGATGTGTTACTAGAAATAAAACACTCCCATGCAATTGAGTTGGGGATTGTAAAGTGGGTGTGCCTTCATATCACAGGAAGGATGTGCCAGTCAACAGGGGTGTGACCTCATCCACCTCCCTGATCAACTGAAAGATTGACCAGTCATCCTGACACAACTGTTCCTGGCACCTTTGCAGACTCCTGCTTAGTATTCTCTTCTATAAGGAACTAATATGAAACATAATTATATTTTAAGACAATGTATATCAGTGGTATGTTTTGGACCATTAAAGATTATTTTTCCCACAGGGACAAAACCGATGTCGTTCAAATTGAGCTACCATCCTAATCAGTAACGAGACTAGTTTTGCCTATAAAGTCAAGTGCAACCCTTAAAATAAAATCTGAGGCCCAGAAACTTCATTTTAAGGAACAAACAGTTTCCAAAAAAAAGCTCTGCTACATAATCCATTGCCTCTGTGATTAATTAGCCCTATCACAAACTTCAGGGTTTCAGAAACTCCTCATATCAGGCCACAGGACAGGCTGGCTAAAAGCAAGCTCATCCAAAGCTGAAGCATACCACCAAATCAAGGACTAACCCATCGGGCAGAACTGGAAATTCATGGAAAATGTGAAAGCAGCCTTGATTCTTTTTTTGTCACCACAATCCGGCCCATTGAAACCAAACAGTTTCACAGTACAAGAAAGACAAACTTAAAGAGTTCTGAAACCAAAAGCAGCTTCAAGAACAAAACCATTCTTCTATTCAATGAAAAAAAGCAGGTGACTTAAATTCAGCCTTTTTACATGTGTGTATAACCTGTTCAATGACTTACCTCTCTCCCTTTATGTGTCACCAAAGCAGCCAAAGGTTTGGCATAGAATCTGCTGTAGGAAAATCCCAGGCAGCCATACATGCTGTTAGCAGTGAGTTTCAAAGCTTTCTGTCTGATATCATACTGAAAAGAAACACAACCAGCAAAAATGATCCAACCACAGCCATCAGAGAACTTAATGCTCACAATTACATTCACAGCTTTTTTATACAGTCTGCAGCAGTGATGGGCTACAAATAAAGCACATTACAATCACTGCTCACTACTAATCATCCCTATTCTACAAGACTGATCAGGGCACTTAAGGGGAGTGGGAGGAAAAATCAACGGAGTTCTATAAAACACACCTGTAAATAGAGGTCAGGATTTAAATCTGGCTGTTTCATTAACTGCTTAACTTGGCGTCTTCTCTCCACCAGTTTCCTGATTTCTTTAGGCAAAATTCCCATTTCCAGGGATGGGTCTGGAAGCTCTGGAATTTCTTCCTCTTCTTCAACCTGTCAAATGATCATTGCTGCTTATCATTTTATTGCTTGAAGATTAGATTTTAATGCATTAAGTGAAAAGCTTGCAGGGGAAAAAGACCAAAACCACAGCTTGTGCTAATTCCTGTACAGCACCCAAAGCACAGTTTAGAACAAGCATGAGGGGTTTTTTGCAGTGTTTAACTGTATTACTTTGCCCCTGCTGGGGACAGGGCCTAAGTCTGTTTCACTGCTGGAGAAACACAAAGAAGGCATGGACCAGTAGCAGGAAGATTTCTATTTTTTTTATTTTAGAGAGTGTGTTTGTGTGTGTGTGTGTGTTATATATTTATGTACATACATATACATACATACATATATATATATATATATATATATATATATAAATCCAGATAACTAACACACACATTCTCACTCTTAAGTATGTATAGATAGATACAAAAATATAAAAGTACACACACAGCAATTCTTTCTGTGCTGAAAAATCCATCCCTTTTTTATCATCACATAAGTACCTTTGGTGTTCAGACCTGTCAAAAGGAGCATATGCTCTGTAGAACTGATACTTTGAATGATACAACTGACAAAAGTGAAATCGACCACAGCAAAAGAACAAAAACTCCACCCCAAGCAACTCTTGATTATAGCAAAACAACATAGCAGAAAGGACACATTCTTCTTAGCATGACTGAAGAAATGGTTGATCAGCAAAAATAGAAAGACATTTCAAGCACACTGAAAGCAACAGAAATGTACAAAGGAAGGGCAGTACAGACACTGTAAGGTTGGCAAGTTTAGTAAAGCAGTCTGGGGAGAACTGTAACAAGAAATTACACCAAAGCCTGATTAAACATCATACAGTGAGAGAAATCAAAATGAGCTGCTTCAGTTTGAAGCACACTTCAGAAAGCAGGGAAAATCCAAAGACAGTTTGGAGGAACTTACTGCCAGAACTCCACATACTTGTCTCCTCCTTTCTGCTATTTTGTTGATATTTCAGTTGTTACAGGACTAACTAATTCCAACCTGTGAGCTGATATCAGTTAGAAAAAAAGCCTCTGGTTTAACGTTTAGACCTGACCAGCTCAATGCTTCAGTATACAACACAGCTCCACCAAGAAGTGTTTCAGCACAGCTGAGGAAATGAGAACCTCCAGCCATGGATAAGCCAGAGCCAACATGGCTGCTTATAAAACAGTACACGGAACTATACCTTCAGGAGGTTTTTCAGTTGTGTTTAATATAGTTTGAACAGCATGAATTTTTGTGAAGCTGGTCCCACAGCTGACACAGTCACAACATCACCCTCCCAAGACACACAGTTTTCCTGTCTAGTAAGGCTTCGGCTCATAATCGTATTCTTTCCTGTAGAAAGCATGAGACTTGCCTACTGCCTTCAGGAATATTTGCATGAATTCTGTAGAAACTTAACTTCAGGAAGCCTCTATCAAGTTAGGATGAAACTAGTAAAGGGGCTCGGAAATTGCTAAAGGAGGATGTCTGGGGTCACAGAGCCTCAGTAACAATCTTGTTACATGAGGATACCAAGATTAGATGGGAGAGAACTTAGCAAGATTCTGTGAGAGTATTACAGAAAGGAAGGTGACAGACACAAAATATTCAAAAGTCCCTACCCAAACTTGATATGATACATCTTTAAACAAGAATCACTCTTTATGTGTGAAAGCAGACAAAAAAAAAACAGCAGAAAAGAAGTTTTGTAAGGAGCCGATTCAGAGAAAACACTCTGAAGTTAAGACAGTGTAATTTAAGTCACAACTTAAAGCACACAAACCTCTGCTCTTTTCTGTGTTTCTGATGACAGTCGCTGCACTGTGGTAAAGCAGATGTTGAATTCCTGAATAATCGATGGGTACAAGCTGTTGAAGTCGAGAAGCAAAATAAACTTGTCATAAAAACCTAAAACAGAGTTTAAAACAAAAGTAATAATTACTCACATCTCCCAAAGGACTTCATACAACTCCACAATTAATATTTAAGTGACAGTAATACACTGTACCACATTTCCATAATCTAAATGCCTTCAAGCAGCTGTTGAGATGCACCACTGCCCTTTACAGAAAGCTGTCAGAAGTGGAACGATCCAACCCCATTAACTCACCAGAGTTGAACAGATAGCTTCTGTGTTACTATAGGACACTTGTACAGTTTTCCCCACATAGAGGAGAAACTGAAAGAAAACTTACGTGTCCATTAGAAAATTATACACAGATATACAGTCCTAATTCCTTAAAAGAAGCAATTCCACAGTGTTGGGAATTTTGTTGTATGCAACATTCCCCTCACAACCACAACACCAAACTCCCACAGATTCCCCACTGCAATCTCTCTCCATTAATATAACCTACCTGTCTCTAACTTCATAGAAGAAAGAAAATTGCCACATCTTACCGACTTTGGGATCCAAGACTAAGCCCCCAGCATATGCTGCTTTCTTTTTCCCTATCTTTGATTTATTCTGATCTTCAAAATCTTCGTCTTCATCCACCTACATTTGGCATTTAAAATAGTCATTATCTAGTCTCTAAGATTTCTGTAATGTTAGAGGAGTTATTTTTGGAAAGTAAAATACAAATTTGGGAGCCAGTGCATAATTCCTTTTAAAATATATGTAAAACATGGTGTTTTCATCATGATCCTTACTAAAGCTCTCTACATGTCAAAACAGCCTTCAAACCAACTCTGATAGGAAAAAACTGCTAACAAGAGATTACAAAGACCTTAAAGTATTGTCATCATTCAACACTGCACTAGAATGCCTTTTCCAGCTGGCTGTAAAAGTCTACACCACGAAAAAAATCAACTCATTACCCAGAAGTGGTATGATTGCTCAATTAAAATGTTGGTTTTGGAAACAAAATGGCTGGGCTTGAATAAAACAAATAAAAACATTATTACTGACCTAAAGAATATTCTGGTATTTGTTATGTTGTATGAATTATTCTCCCAATTGTTCAATTCTATTCTGAATCATTTAGAATTCCAGCACTACTTTGATGCAACAATACAATCAACAGAACTTGTTGCTTTCCAGTTTGCTGCTGAACTTAGTTAAAGCTAAAAAGCAAAATGCAGTGAAATACAAATACCTTCTCAAATTTTAATTTGTTCACTAACAAACATCTGGATATTTCTATAAATATTATTTACACTGGTATTACACAAAGGAATTTTTTTAATACCTTTGGATATTTCACCCATATAACAAATTATACTTGAAATACTGTTCATCAAAATAACTAAGTGCAGCTATTAAACAACACAGATTATCTTCTTTACTGTTTCCCTACAGAGACAAATACTTAGCTTATTTCAATTTTAAACTAACAGAAAACTGAGTTTTCACAGATCTGTGATGCAATGGAAAACACGTTACACTCTCCCACTCTATCAATTCCACACAAAAAAAAACGTTTTAATTAAGCATATGCTGTACCATTAAGTTATATCTAAGTTATGTCTGGGGTTCTTTGTGCTCCCACAGAATAGTAACACACCAAAGATGGAAGAATGTTTTTTCCTTTTTTTAATAGAAATTCTTGGAAAGAGAAAAACTGGACCCACCAACTTCTGTGGAGGCTTTTTGAAAACTTGTTTGTCTGGCACTATGTAGTCCTTCTCATGAAAGGCATGAAGCAGCAGGAACTCATTACGTTCAGATCGTCCACCCATCATTGTCCTCGACTGAAGAGGGGCAAAAAGAGAACTCAAACCAAAGCACAGAAAACACTGACAGCAAAACAGACTAAGCAATGTCCTCCAACTATTTAAGTTCACCTAGCACTACTATTAGTCTGTATCATCACCATGCACAAAATTCAAATGTGATATTTTTAAGGAAGTTTTACATTATTACTGGATTAGAACATTTAACTCTCCCACTCGTCACAGCAAAAAATTTACAGCGTTGTGCATTCTAAATTAGTGTTTAGAAATTAAACCCAGCAAACCAAACACAGAAAACATGGAACTGTTTTGAGGGGACAGTGGAGGAGGGAGGAAAGTAATAAAAATGTACCATCACATTCCCAGAGATGTTTGTTATCTGAAGAGCCAGTGGCAGAACATTCAGCTCACACATGATCTGGAGGATGAACTTGGCATCTGTCCAGGTGTTTTCCAGCATGAACAGTAAGCGAGGCGAATCACTGGGGAAAGAAGGGGCATGGCCTAGCAAAGTAAAATCCATCTCCTTTGTACCCTGTAGTAGTTTAGACCTATGTGCTGTACGGAACATGTGGTATCTGTAGCGCCCCACTGCTGAATTTTATAGCAAGCTCTTGTGATTGAAAAACCACCCCAAAACTCAGGCTTGCATCTCCTGTTAGTGTGTCTACACCAATGCTCCCATAAATCAATTTGCTTCACACATAATAAGCCACCAATAGCCACCACAAGTAGCTTGAAACATTATTTTATAAAGTTAAGACAGTATTGAACTTTTGAAATCCCACTATGCTAAGTCAGCATCCCCATGACAAATCAAGTAAGCAAATGTAAAATTTCATGCCAGGGAACGAGCTCCTCTCCTTTCCAGAGAAGGATTAAAACCCCCAATCAGCAACATACCTGTACAGATTTCGAATTTCCTCTGGTAGAATTGTTACCTTCTCTGTTTTCAAAATCTGATGGACCAGTTCAGACAAATGGTAACTTTTGCAACGAATTAGTTCTTTAGCAGAAATTTCTACATCACAGATCATTCGACCACAGGCAGCATTCCTTTCAGCAAACCCTCCTCGACCCTTCATCATATTACACAAGGAGAGAAAACCCAAATGAAACATACAAACATTATAAAAAACATCTATTCCACAATATATGTTTACAGGACTCGGTCAAGTCAGTTGGTCTCTAAGCACTCGAATACTCTGTTAAATACCACTAATACTGCAGGACTTAAAATTATGCCCTAAAGGAACCCATGGTATCTTTCAATGTATGTAGATATTAAGAAATAGATAGTTAACTCTCACTACTAGTTATAGCTTAACTCTTAAACTATCATGCTTTTTTTTTTTCTTTAATCATTAGAATAGCCCCAACAAGAACCCGGGTGTGGATTTTGTCTTTCCTCCAAGGATATCTTTTGTAATAAAAGCAGGATGAAAAAGTCACAGAACCACACAGAAATACCCATCTTGGCCTCTAGGAAGCACAGGAACGGGCAAAAACACAGCCATGTTCAGTACTTCAATACTTCAAGCTTCACACATTGTCCTCTGAACAAATATGTAATAAGAACTACAGAATTATTATCTTAGAAGCTCTCTATGGGATGATTCACCCATCAATCCAAATTGCTTATTCTAATTTTACAGTTACAGCAGACAAAGACTGTTACAGTAAAGACTATTGCAATTAATCTGTCATTACTATCACCTAGTTGAGATAAGTAAACTAAATTAGCCTAACTTGAAAATCAGTTTATCCTATTACTATAATAAAAGTCATATAAACACTCATAATTTCTGATCTAGGACCCACAAAATTCAGCATGACCAACAGTCAAAATACATCAGTGTCACATTTACAATTCCTCAGAAAAACTAATTCATTTTTAATCACATGCAACATAAAGGGGCTTAAAAGACTTAAGCAATCTTATTACCCCAAGCTTTGGCATATTAGACCTCCTCAGTCGACCTATCTTGGACCAGTGAGGGACTTTGCAGAAATTAATTCTTTGAAGCAGCACTTCTAGATCAAATCCATAAATATTATGACCCTTGAAGCAGAAAAAATAACAAAAAAGGTTACAACAAATGCAAATTCAAAGACTTACTTTCACACACTCAATATTCCTTTGCCCTCTGTGATTTTTTCCAACTAATTGATGGCATTATCTCTCTTGTAGAAAGCACTTTCTAAGAGAACATTCATCAACAGTACTCATTAGTCTTAACACTAACAATGCTGTTCAGTAGAATACCAAAATCAGCTCCTATAACTGGCTCATAGCACACACAGTACAGCTTCATGCTTTGATACCAGAGATTAGGATTTAAAGCTTTCTAAAAAACCCACAACATCCTTCATAGAGCATATAAACTTAAGCTAGTTCCCTTTCCCTCCATCTGTGATGTCACAATAGTGACATCAAAATACTCTAAGCTTTTTTTGCTTTGATACTACAACAGGAATAGCCATTAAATCTGAGTAGGAACACCTTGCAAGCAATATTTACATATCAAAGCACTCCAGCAATATTTTGAACAGCGCTAAGTACATTGATGACACTGGTCTGTACCCTCAGCTGAAAGCAAAATGTGACCCTGAGGAACATGTGCCAGTCACCAGGAACTGCAGGTCCCCTCCAGCAGGCACCTCAGCGCAGTGCAAGACTGTGCTACAGAAGCAGCTTCTTAAAATGGGCAGCAGCATTTCAACAGCACTAATTAAACCAGGTGCAAATTAAACTGCACTAACACAGCTCTGCTGTATTCAGGATAGGAGCCCTCACACCTCTGCTATTGGCATCTTCAATTGTAAACCACTGGCTGCAGTGTTTCTTCTGATTCCTTGCCATAGACACCAGGAAACTTAGGTTAACATAGGGCAAACACTGGGTACCAGCTGCAGTGAGCTGAACACATCAGGCATTGACTGCTCATTTCATCATATTCCCATCACTTTTATTACATTATTTGTATTTACCTACAGAAGAATAAAAAGTTGTACATAACCAACCTCAGACTAACAAACAACTTCAAATTGTCTTCAAAATTTTATTACATGAAAGTCAGAACTGTACATTAATTAAACATAACCAAAAAAGAGAAAGTGAGTAATTATAATAAACCCTTAGTTGCTAAACCAGTAGAAAACGTAAGAATACTTATTGCAAAACATTGCTCAGATCTCGTGGATTTGTATAGATTGTTATTTTGATTTACAGAATAAACACAAATTATAGGAGCACGTGAACTGCAACAGAATCTTAAATATGCCAAGAGTTCCCCTTTTTTTAGAAAATCATCAGAGATTTTGTTGTGTTTTCTTTCTGAGTAAAGAAAAAAAAAACTTGTTTCAGGTATTGTGAAAATACTGCCTATTTGAGCTATTATGGGAAATAATAGTATGTATGAAATGCTGTCAGGGAAAATTCCGTATCATCTTTGTATCAAAATATACCTGCTGTCTCATAAGCAAACTCAATTTGTAAGGCAGTCTAAAACAAGCATTAAAAAGCCTTTAAGGGGACAAAAGAAAAAGAACAAAGCTGACCAACTGACAATATGCTTTAATTTAACTCTCAAAGTCTCAGAACTACTCACCACAACAACATCTGGGTCAATTTTGTGAATCTTCGCAAGGAAAAATCCCAGCAGTGTTCTCTCTGTTGCAGCAATTTCTATTTTAGCATTCTAAAAGGAGCAAAAGAGCACCTGATTTCAATAACCCAATAAGTTTAAAACGGAAGCATCTCCTCTCCCCTACTAGTTACAAGACAATAACAAAGCACCACAGATTTCTGCTTTTCCTTCTATAATTCAAGGAATTTTTTTCTCACTCCCATAGACATGGAAAGCTTTTCTCAGAGGCTTTTTTTCATCCTGCTTTTTAATGCAGGTGTCTAGTGATACTTTAAGAGCCTCCTAAGAATCAAGCACACCAGGAAAATGCTGCATATGCATCCTTCACTCACAGACTTTAAGATCACACAGAAATACAGGAAAAACAAAAATAGGTTACTTTATTATTCTGCCAGCTCTCCTATCACCCTTTAGGAAAGGATGTCTTCTAAATTTTGACAGACTTTACTCGCCAAGAAAAGAAGAAACAAATTCTCCCAGTTTACTAAGAGTACACAGTCAGGTATAATGAAAATTAATCACAATTTTATCTTCTTTGCAAAACCTTTGCAACTCTCCTGTGTAACACCTTGTCTATTTTAAGAGCACAATGAGCAGCAGTACTGAATCACAGAGCACATACCACTTTTTTACAAGCAACAGAATAAATACCTGGATTTAAGTTTGCAGAGTAGAAAACTGATTAAATAATCATGCTATTCTTTTGTCTATTTCTCTTCGCAACTTACCAAAAGCACCATGAAGTTCATACTCTATAAGGTACTGCAATCAGAAGGGTAACAAAATGAAATTACCTTCTTTTTAACGGCTTCTTTGAAGTCATAAGGAAAAATGCAATCGTTCGGTTTGGAAACAGCTGCAAAAAATTATATTTGTACTTGCATACAAGTTCTTTATTGTACTTTCCCCATAAACACCCACTCAAAACAAAGTGAGTCGAGAAAAGTGACCTCTAATTCTAAAACATTGGCTTTATGTGTATACTGTCTTTAAGATAATCAAGTAATTACAAAACATTAAACAATCTGAATCAGTCATATTTAAGGTTATCATTGGACATTAAAACTATGGGCCACAGCTCCTGAAGAATTTCCTCTCACAAGCATTCAACACTTCATCATTTCCAGTCAGGGCCTGAATCTTAAGGTTTAACTGATATTCCTGCAGTGACACTGCTGCAAGATTTTTTTTCCCTAAGAAAACTTGCTTATAAATAATTCTGTTCAGAAGAACTGAACAGAAAAATAACTGATGTGACAGTAAATAAATGGTCTAAATTAATGGGCAGAGAAAGATGGAGTAAAATCAATAAAAATTACAGGAAACTGTACTTGGCATCATCTCAAACTAAGATTTTTTTTTAATTAAGTCTTGAATAAAAAGTCAGTAACCAGTGAAGTTAAAAATAAGGAGAAAAGCCTGTCTAGGAGTTGAAATTTTGTCAGTTGTCTATTTTAGGCCATTATTGCTGTAGTGACAGAAAGAAATAAAAATTTAAATAAATAAATAAATAAAACCCACCCCACAACCAAAAAACCAAAACAGAACAAAAAAAAGCAACACCACAGAATTAATTCTTTTTCTACTCAAACTGTTCTAAGTACATACCACAGAAGTGTGTTTGAAAAGGAGGTTGAGGTGGAGCCTTATCCAAAGGAAATTTCTGATGAACAAGAGCTGCAACAGCCACAACCTACACCAAGGAGATACAGAACACACACCTTCATAAGCATGACTGCTCTCCACACTCATTCCTTCCCTCCTTTTTTTTTTTAAGAGTTCCCTATCTCTTTTCTCTTGTTTCTACAATATAAATTTTTAAAATTAATTCCAACTACAAATAGTTAAAAAGAAGAAAAAAGTTATTGATTGATCTCAAGGAAAACAAAATGGTATTTGCTCCTAAATGATTATAAATTTGAGAGAAAAAAATAATTCATTTTGGAAAACTACTTTTATCAGTTTATGTTCTGAGTCTGACCAGATCCCACAATTTAAAGGATTCCCTGTGGAGTGTACGGGAGATGTGAGCAGGGCAGAGAAGCTTTGCCTGGGGAAGGGCTGCCCCTACACAAGCAGTCAACACTGCCAAGAAGCCAAGAGGTTTAGTGTTTAGAAGCCAGTAGCTTCACTGATGCTTTTGATTGCTTTGCTGGCAGGATGGCCTGGCTCCCCAGGCATTGGCCAGGAAAACCCAACAGAAAACAAAGCAGAAAGGCTTTAAAGCATCCTGGCAAGCAGAGTCCTGTTGGTATCTTGTGTATGTCCTGGTACATTGGCCACAAACTACGTATTTTCCATACTTCCACCAAAAAATATTTAATTCACCAAGAGGAATTACTTCTGCTTGAAAAATTTGCCAACCTATTAGTCTTCAATTCAACTAGCTAGAAACAACTATCCTATCCTATTTGTGAATACTACATCTCTTCCAAGATTAATGAGAGTTATATTAAAAAAAAAAGTGCCTAAGTACTTGTGGTTGGCAGTCCAAAACTGAGAGTGGCCACCTACATCCCTCCTCCTTTCTGAGGAAAGATCTTCTAGCAGAATAGCAGGTGCTCTAAGATCAAGACCAAATTCTCATTTTAAAATGAATTTTATTAGCAGAAAAGCCTGGTCATTTTACCTACAACCTATGATTAGCTCTAGTTAAATTAATTAATTAATTAAAACTAATCCATTAACAGCTGTTCTGAGGCAGACTCATTTATAACTATGAGGCACAACAGACAAAATAGAAGGCTTGAAAACATACATAGGATCCATTGTCACAGTAACCATTTTCACCAATCAGGCCCCCTAACCCAGAGTGAGTCCCCAGTAAAAATTTCTTTGAAAAGCCCAGAGCAGAGATACTTTTTTCAACAGTAAATATATCTAATATATTTATATTAGAGATTTTATATATACATTGTATTTAATATATCATGTTTTATGAGGCTCTTCCAAACCTTAGAAAACTTTTAGTATATGCAAAAGAACAAAACCAAACCAAAATGAGAGCAGACTACTTACTTACCTCATTGTGGTGAGTCTTTGGGTTCTGAATGGTCTTCATGCTGAAGGACATGACCACCAGAGGAGGAGGAGGAGAAAGATCTTTAACCACATTCACCAAGCCAGGCTTCATGGCCACAGCCTCCACTTTACACCAGCTAACTGGCTGATTTGAAGGCTCTGAGGAAACAACACAAACCACCTCTGTTCTTCTGGGAACCAGACACAAGGCTTCTCTGATGACACTGCTACACAGAGCACATCCTTTTAATGTTTTGCCCTGGTGGGATAGTCCAAGACCCAGTTTTTGGTAACTCCCTGGGCCCTGACTTCCCGGTCAGCTGGAGCTTTTTAACACCAAATATGAAGGAAGATTTGGATCAAGGTCTGCATAACCAAGAAAGTACTTCAGGCAGCTTTACACAGAATCATCCTTACTGGTATCAGCTCTGTCAGTGACTGAGCGAGCTGCTGAAGAGGAGAACCCCCCCATTGGTGTCAGTGTTCATACAGTCAGTTCTACACTGGAAGTGCCCCAAGGAGACTGCAGTAATAGATGTAGCATTTGTCCAGTATGATCAACATCCCTATATGGGATCAACATCCCTATATGGGATCAACATCCCTATGTTCATGGGAATATGCAGCACACCCTGAATAAAAGGCTTTTACCAAGCCAAAATAAAGCAGCATAACCACCTGTAGCTGCACGCCACTCATGAGGCAGAAAGGATTTAAAACTTAAACAGCTCCACACCACAAACTTTTCCAAGTGTCAGGAAAAAATTTAAAAACTAATTCACGAACAAAAAAAACCCCATCTAGCAGCTGTTTGTTCTTAAAAATATGTATTTGCAAAAAACCACCCCAAATCTTAAGTTATCAAGAGCAGAAAGATGAGTAATTTTCAAGTCAAGTAAGTTTAGTTCAGTATAGATGGCATTAGGGCATGCATGAAAGAGCAGCTGCTGCTAGGCACTGCACAATTCCTTCCCACAGCCATTAAAAGTTATAATCTTATCTGCACAGTGCACAACTTTATATGGATAGTTGTCACTCCAAAAAAGGAGTTACCTAAGTTACAATTTATACTAGATAATGAAAATTAAACCAGTAAGTTGCAAGGTTAATGTAAAAAATGGTAATTCACCTGTACAATTTAAATTTCCCCTCCTCCCCCCGATCTATAATTATATGTTTTCCCTAGTAACCAGGTATTTCACATGCAAACCACCATACGTGGATTTTTTATTTCCAGCCAGCAGGGTCCTTTGATCTTCTGACTCATCAAGAGGAGTTCCAAGCTAGAGGTGTTAGTTCCAAACACATGTGAAAATGTTTGCCCCTTCAGATCTTGGGGAAGCCGAGGGCATTCAGCCTAACAAGTAACAGAGAGCACTGAGTCATTTCATACCACAGTCTTCAAAGTTGATACACCATATTCAGACAGCACTGAAAACATCGTCATTCCCCACAAGCAAAGCCCTAACCCATAATACCTCACCATAACTGAGGAAATCACACTATAGGCCCCTCTTAAAATTCAGGACAGTAGTAATATAAAAACTCACTGAAATTAAAAGTTCTTCATCCATACTGGATACATCAGCCAAGACAACAACAATGTTCAATGACCATTTTAAAACAGAAACTGGTCACATTGTAAACTTAGCTAGATAAGAAAGCGAATTATGGTATTTTGTCAGATTAATTATACTCACCGAATATTTAACTTCTAGGTATTCAGATTTTGCTGGTACATCTGGAATCTCAAAAGCGTAGTATTTTTCCACTTTCTATATAAAACAAAGGTATTATATTTTCAGTATCTCCCACCTGAATATTCATTCTGTCCAATAAGAAAGCTGAAGAAAAAAAGGCCAGCCAAAACATGCATTTCAAATACCATGGGCTTGATCATGTATTACCAATTCTGCAACTCATTATAACCAGCTGAAGACACTGAGAATATTTTAGTGCCTGTTTTTAATCTCTATACAATTTTTTAGCATGAAGAGTTTCTACAGAATTGACTTTCAAGTATACTAACCACTACCAATAAAACCACCTGGTAGTTAGGCAAACTCAAATATTCTTTAAACTCACGGGTTTCAGACACACTCATGAGAAATGGCGACTGCAGGCTGCTGCAAAATCACAAAACGGCTGAGATGGAAAGGGATCTCCAGAGACTGTCTAGTCCAGCTGCCTGCTCAGATCTGGGTCAATCACAGTGGGTTGTTCAGGGCTCTCTCCAGATTTGAATATCCCCAAGGATGGAGACTCCACAGCCTCTTTGGGCAATCTGTGCCAGTGCTTGATCTCCCTTACAGTAAAGCAGTAGTCCATGTTCTGATAAATTTCATGTGTTTCAAATGGTATCTATTGCCCTTTTCCTCCACTGAGCACCATCAAAAGTGCCAGAGTAATCTTTCCTCATGCTCATCAAATGTTCATAAATAACTAAAAGATTTGCACCGCCAATCCCTCACCCTGAACCTTCTCTCCTGCAGGCTGAGCAGTCACAGGTTTCTCAGCCTCTCCTCACGTGACAGATGCTCCAGGCCCTGTAATTATCTTTGTGGTCCTATTCTGGATTTGTTCCACTAGCACACATTACTCCTCACACAGGGGAGCTCAGCTGAGTACAGCACTCACCAGGGCTGCAGAGGGGAAAGGACCAACTCCTGGCACTTGCTGGTAATGCCCATGGCAGTCTTTTCCCCAGAGGTACATTGTTGGCTCTTGTCCAGCCTCATGTGTACCAAGATGAACAGGTTCTTCCCCCCAAAGCTGCTTTCCAGCCAGTCAGCCACCATCATCTACTAGTGCCTGAGGTTATTCCAGTCTTCACATAGGACCATTTCCTTTTTTTTTAATTAGGTGGGATTCCTGGAGGTCCTAAGATATATCCAGCCTGTCAAAACAGCACATCCATCTGGTGTATCAGCCTCTCCTGGTTGTGTACTGCCTGCAGACTTGCCGAGTGTGTGCTCTATGCCATCATCCAAATCATTAACGCAGGACTGGATCCAGTACTGACCCTTGGGGTGCACCTCTAGGGACTGGTCTCCACTTGGATTTTGTGCCAGTGATTACAACATTTTGAGTCCAGTGGGGCAGCTGGTTTTCAGTCGATCCCACTGCCCACTTTGCTAGCCCCCACTTCATCGGTGTGTCTGTGAGGATGCTATGGTAGGCAGCACAACAGCATTACTAAGGTAAAGATAAACAACAGCCACTGCTCTCCTCTTGTCCACCAAACCAGTCCATCTCTTCTCTGCAGGCTACCAGCTTGGTAAAGCATCATTTTCCCTCTGAATCCAAACTGAACACTCCTAAACACATTCTGACATTGGCCACTCCCTCCACACTAAGGGGTGCATCCCATCAGATCCCATGTGCCTTTATCTGTCCAGTTAGCTTAAATGTGCCCTAATCTGATCCTCCTCCTCTGAGGACAAGTCTTCTTTGCTTCAGGCTTTCCTTCTGGTCTCTTGGGTATCAGAGATTGCTAAAGGCTGGACTAAGCAGTGAAGACCAAGGTGAAGAAGACACGCAGCATCACAGCTTTTTCCATGACCTCTGTCATCCCATCTCGTGTCCCTTTCAGCAGCACTTTTCTCCTAGTCTGCCTGTGCCTATAGCAGCCTTTCCAACTGGTCCATGTCTCCCTCACCAGATCCAGCGCCAGGTGGGCTTTGGCTTTCCTTTCTCCATCCTGATGTCCCTTCCACTAGTCCATCCTCTAATCCTAACCAGCTCTTTGCCCACTTTCAGGCAGGGTTCCATGCATTCCCATTGCTCTGATACACAAAAGGGCCACCAACTCCTTGCTATCCCAGCCTGTCTTAACCACATTTGTGATCCCAACCAGATTGTATCTCTGTAACTGCACACAGCTCCTCCCTTTACACTGCACACTTTTGTGTACCAACACTTCAGAGAGGAACCCAAGAGAGATGATTTCCCAACCACCTGCCAGCTTTTATCGCATGCTTACAGCAGATCATTTCTGTGACACTACTGTATTTTACATTTTAAGTGACCTGGGTTTTACTAGAAAGTAGTCAAGTTTGTTTATGTATCTCTAACAAAGACAGTTAAAGAAGTCTGAAGTTCAGTACAACTTTACTGCAAGTTAAGTATCACTTCTGCTTTCTTCAAGAATAATAACAATTTTCTACAACACACACACCTTGTCAGTTTCTAAGAATAACTACCTTCATTTTCCAAATAATTACATTATCCTGTGCAACAGCACTCTGGTGCCTGCTGAAATGCACGCTGTCATATGTGTGCCCTGGCCTGTAGTACTTTACAAACCATCTGCACCACTGCTATATACTATTGTTATTATGCCATGCCATAGCTATGCTAGCACATTACTTTACTACAGGAATTCCTAGAGGCACCTTAAATTAAAAATCACATTTCTCACTGGACAATGCACTACATTCACCACTTTATACATAAGGCTCAGCATAATATGCCATTAGAGAAAGTTTAATAAGAAAAAGCAAAGTCACCATAAATGGGAATAAAATTTACAAATTAACAAAATACATGCACTGTTAGGCAAACTTGAAGTTATTTGGGGTTGGATGGTTGGTTTCTTTTCCTTAAATTAATAACATCAGCAATAGTTCCCTCAGGGTGCTACAACAAGCAGTTAAGCTTGCTACTTCATGTACTACTGCAGTTGTAAGGCTGCAAAGCCTGGGTAGGAGAGGAGAGGGGCCGCTGTTATAAATAGGAAGCAGACAAATCCAGAAACTACTGTGGCATCAACAGTTTCATGGAAACAGAAGTGCAACATAACTTGGTACAAGAGCACCACTATGAAGCCAGATCAGCACTGCAAATTACCATGTAAATGTAGATCTGAACTGCTGAGCCACAGCAGCACCTCACAGGAGCAGATCAGAGCTGTAACATAAAAGATGGCAATGCACTGCTTTTAGCACATATCACTGGTGCTCCCCCTCCTTTTTTTAATTTAAAAAAAAAAAACCTCTCAGGCTTCAAACAAGTTCTTGTTGCAAACGCAAGATGAACACAGTATAAAAATAGTCTGCTGTAGTGATTCATCTGCGTTATTCCACAGAGCTCAGCTCAATTACACCAGCGTCTGGTCATAACTCAGTGAATGAATGCTTTGCTGTAGAGTAATCTGCCCTTCAAGTGGCCCTTCAGAGAGCAGAAATGAGCAGCAGTGATTAGCTACTAAGTTCCTAAGTGGAGTAAGGCTGCTTTCAAATTGATTTGTGAAGACTTGCTAACTTGGCAGCAGTGCAACCCATTGAAGCTACAATTAGCAGCAGGTGCAGCAGGAAATGATATGGCTTAAGTGTGTTCACAGGGACAAAGTTGGGTGCTGGCAAGGCCAAGATGCACAGAGAACAACCTCAGTGTCTCCACATCATCACAAAAAGGGGTATTCTGAATAAAAGAACTCTGGGTGCATGGCAGGGATGTCAGTAACCTTCCTGGTTTCCAGCTAATGATGGAAGAAGAGTGGTTTTCAGTTTCACAGCACTATGCAAACACTGAGACTTCATGTTACTCTATTACTCTGAATGCATTGCTCACAAGTCTCACCTGAGCAACACAGCCATCAGTTTGTTTGAAATCTTTCAAAACACCAACCCGTAACAACACAGTACCGAACCACCGGCTGCACATCACAGAGCAGGGGAGATCCCCCAAAGCACATTAGCTCTTTACCACACAGAGTCACAACTGTGTAGAGATCACTTCTTTGGAGCATTCCATTAGGTGAGTGCCACAAACCATTTCAATTCCAGAGCCCTGCACGCCCCTATGGACACACAGATGCAAGGGCTGTCTAACAGCCCTTGTCTCTGGTGGTGTGAGTATAATGAAAAGGAGGTTGATGACTCCTTATGAAAAACAAACTAAGGTATATAACCAGGCAAATTCAGTTATCTCAGGGAGGAAAAGAAGAAAAGGAGGGTGCAGTAATGGGACAACCCCATTACTTCCACAATTATCTTGCAGAGAGCACAAAGCCTCCCTACTGCAGAGGCGTAAACCTGGCCAGATTTGGTGCCACTTGTTCAGTCAATTTTGTGTAACCTGGAATATCTGAGTTACTGTAACACTTTCTTTGAATAATCCTCCAAAGACCCCACTAACAGCCCTGTTCTACTATCTAACTATCCTGTCTTTTGTCTTACGCCTCATATTACTAGTGCCATACCTTCCTACTATCTCCACTTCTCATTAAATCCTCCCAGAATGCAGTAACTATCAGAAGTAGCAGAAAATTACACAAGCAAAATAAAGCTGGATAGCTTTTATCCTTCTAATAAAACTCAGTTTACTGAAGAATTCAACATAATTTCAATTCTTACTGCTCAGAAACAATTCTGGTAGGTTATTTCAGAGCTTCCCTGCACCAACTATCCTGCCTAATTTATCCATGAATTAAAAATTACAAATTCACTCTTTTGCTAAAACTGTCCTTTAAATAGCTCTCTTGCTGCTCATCCCCTTTTAATGTTTTTAGAGAGCAAGCAGGTCTTATCATTATTCTTCACTTTACTAGCTAAGAAAAATTAAAGCTTTTTCATAGTTACTTCTGGTATAACTGATTCTCCTTTTGTCTCATCCTTCTAATTGCCATCCTTTGTACCTGTACTCACTTGAGTTCATCTTTCCTCATGAGGGTGACCAAGTGTTACAATATTCAAGGAAAAAAATCTCAACAGTGTCTTAGTGCTCCTACTTCCCTACTCCTGTGTTACATCCAAGGACCCCACATGTACTGTAGCCATGTATCCAGACAAGACTGTTGGGTCTTTTGCCCTGAGTTCTGTGTAAGCTCAGTAAAAATTTGACTTGATTTTTAAAAGCCGTCTTTGAAGGTTAAACTACATTACTCAATTAACTCATGCACATTATTCTTCCTTGGCAGACCATGGAAAAGATGGAGGTTTCCCAAGATTCTGTTAGCAGATCTGTATCTTTTTGGAGACCTTTCTTCCTTCTTCTATTTCTAGAGTACAAGTTTGCATCTTCTCTTTTAATGAAAAATTGTTTTCCTATGAGTTCTCTCCCTCATTCCTGAAACGATCTTTGAACGGTGAGCTATCAGAAACTTGTTTTTTATCTTTTGTTAAATTCACTCCTTTCTGATCCCACACGTAATTATGTAATAATCAACTAGACAAGAGAAATAACAGAGAAAACTGAAAAACCTAGATTTATATCAGAGTTTTGAGAGAGAAAATAAGCTAGAGAATAAAAAAAAAAAAGGTTTTACAAAGTACTAATGTCACATCCATTTTTCCTGAACTCTGTAAATAACGCACTAAGCTACAAGTTGCTGAAAAGATGTCATGTCTTGCATGACTTTGCTATTTGAGAAACACTGCTCACATTTTCACTTTAACAACTTAAACTTTCAGAATTGGTCTAGCTAGCTTTGGATGAGATGACCTCCTGAAGATCTTTCCAACCTGAATTACCACACAAACTGTTTTTATTTTCCCTCATTTACATATTGTTAAATTCCATTCTTCCTGCATTTTTACATGTCATATCCCTTGCTGATTAACTATTCAGGAACGAATACTGTGAAATCACAAGATTGCCAGGATGGGGAAAGTTACAACTAATGAAAATCAGCTTTGCCAGACTAATGACATGTTACTTCAAGAAACATAAACGTTTCTGAGCACTTCAGTCGGAACAGATTTTTCTCCTAACTTGAATGTTTGCCACATTTCCCCACCCAAGCTTCCCACCTCTGCCCTCACCTGTAAAAGACAAATTCTCTATGTCAGTGGACAATAAAGCTCTCACACTGGCAAACTAATTCTGTCCAAACCTGCAATACCATCAGCAGTATCAGCTCTTTTCCTGCAGACTCATGACAAGTATTATATTAATTTATGTGCAAAGTTTCCATTATAGCAATATTTTGTTTTTCCAATGTCACTTTAAAGATTTGTTGAGCAAACAGAGCACAGCAAAATAACACTTCTAAGGCCATTGCCCATAACTCTAAGCACAGAACAGTTTTCAAGACTGAATGACAGTCCTCACTTGTTACCTCCTGCATAGCCACACTCTGACAATCCATGCTCTGAACAGCATGCATTCTAAAAAGATAAATCTGCAAGGGTGAGAAGAAGGATGAGACATGCCAAGACAAAGTTCAATAAGATAGCTGGTCAAATGCAAAAGCAGTCTAATCCCAGAGTACTGATTTACCTGCTGGACAACACAATCTTTCATTTTAAACTGACAGCATGAGCTGATACTAGGCTTTAGGTATCAGAACTTCTATCTGTTCTGCAATCTCAAACAGCTCAGCAAGCCAGTCTGACATTCAACCCAGTTTTAAAGAAGCTAATGAATGAGTATTTTCAAAAGCGTTGTTTAAACTTCTAGTGGAACAACCCTGTTGCAGATCGACCATTCTTAAAGGAATGTAAGTACTTGGATGGCTTTTACAAGCAGGTACACTTACACATGTCAAGAGTTATATATTTGCATTTCGGCATTACCTCCCTCACTGGACAATGTTTCAACAGTCTTCCCACCCTACAAACCAGAACAACAGAAAATGACCAAATAGGATGCTTGTAAACAAACCTTGGATTTGAACTTCATGATCTTGTACTTTGGTGAAATGCTGTCATTAAATTCCTTGAAAACACTCATTATAGTTACTGGAGTGTCCGTCTCTTTGCCAGTAGATAGGTCCATTTCCTCAAAAACAGAAGTGAGGTTTTACAAATTAACAAAAATACCGGGGGACATGAGTTGAATTTTACTTCACTATTATGAATCATGTATCTCTTTTTTTAAGAAAAGCTATACTGCAATCAGCCAAGAAATCACAAATTTAGAAAATATTACTTGAACAGAATGTTTAAAAAGCAGTACGTTTTCCAGTAATACTTCAAGACCACTGTATTTGCTAAACAGCAAGTCAAAGGGTAAAAACTTGTCTGCAGTTGTTAGTTAGGGTCAGGGGCAGCCACAGTGCTCTACTGTGCAGCTCACATGTGATATACTGTGTACACATTGTTTTTAACTTTACCACCTACATCAGACAACACTGGCTTCCAACAGCTTCCATAAACACACTGCTAGAACTCACAACCTGCCATAAGCAGAATGAAAGGTACTTATGTTTGACATGCTTAAAAGTCACACTTACTGTTTCACGTGGCAGCAGATAAACAGTTCTCTCAATATTTTTCACTGTTACACAACAGCTGACATAGGTGGTTGCCGATTCAATCCAAACTTTGCCAAACAAAAATACCACACCTAAGGGAGAAGGGCAGAGAATTCAATATGCGATTTTAAAATTAATCATTCCTAATGTTGCTTAAAGCAGCTTATAATGTATTCTTCCATTGAAACACAACCGTTTCTGGTTTAGGTCCTTGAACAACAAATCTTTTCAATGTATAAGCACATTCTAAATTGTTTTAAACACCAGCTTTACAAACAGACACCTGGATCATTCTTCATGTCTCTACCTCCATTGCTATAGTAACACCTGGTATGTAAAATTCAAAATGGCATTACACAGCCAGTCTCAAAATTCTGTTCTGATATTCCACTGCTGCCTATATTAGTTTGCTAATCCCTGCAGAGAGGGAGGAAGGAGAGAGATGTCAGTGAAAACTGAAGATTATCAGAATGCCTGTGCTGTCAATTAGTCCTCTAACATGTGTTATCTACAGTTTTTCACTCTTCAGCTAGACCAGTACAATTAACTCCTTTTCCCTACACTTCAGTACCATGAGATCAAGACTCTACTACCAATAAAACCTGTAGAAATACATTCTGAAGACAACTAGAACCTGATCAGATTTCAAGTGACTATTTTTAACAAATGAGGACACCAAAAGATGCATGACATTGCTAGGAATCCTGTATGCCCAGACAGCAGTTGTAACCAAGGGAGACACTCCAAGATTATACAGAGCAGGACTGGTGGCAGCTGACTTCACTGTGGACAGCGTCATTACTGCACACGCACATCTCTGAGCCCAGAGAACTTGGCAGTAGCACAAAATGCTGCAAACTGCTAATCAAATTATGTCCAACTTTAAAATAACCGAGCACCAAGCCACCTGTCACATATAGATTGCAAATTACAAGTATAAAAAACATCCAAGTACAGGTCAGAAGCCTGGCTTCACCAGGTTCCCTTCAAGCTCCAAATAATTTGGAATTTGATTACATGGAAGCCACTCCTCCTACAGTACACTACTATTCATGAAAACAGAAATATCCATGCTGAGACTGTCTCAGAAACAATATTTCATGCACAGAAGATTTTGGAATCTGCATTTCTCCTTGGCCTGGCAGTGCACAAACAAGTCCTTGGTTAAGAGTTATAATTTATCTTTGCCAGGAGATCTATCAGACGTAAAGGTGCCTTTCTTACTCCATTAGATCAAAGATAAATCAGTGAAGATGCACTAAGACAGATGACAGAGTCAAAGTGACAGGCTATGAAAAATCATTTTCTGAGTGCTTGGAATAGATGTGAACAAGACTACTTTTGTCAAGGACAGAATGCTGCGGTTTTGAAGATGATGAGAACAAGGATACAAGTTTCAGCTGCATGAAGTATCTTAAGAAATTTTAATACAGAGGCAATCTTGAAGATTTAGACAGTTTGAATAGAAGTATCGAGAAAGAGCTCCAATTGCAGATCTAAGTGACAGGGAAGATGAAGTTCTTGTGCCCAGCAATCTTTTACTTTTTTGTTAAGGGATAAAAAAAAAAACCCTCAGATAGGTTTGTATCATACAGAAAGATGAAACTGTGAGAGAGACCACAAAACAGTAGCTGACTGCTTGAACAGCTGGCTATATTAAGAGCATGGAGTAGTTAATCTGTCAGAGGAGTACATATAAGCAGGTGAGGTAGAAAGAAGGATACATGAGCCGGTCAAAGACAGGATAAAAAGCTGTCTGGATTGCTGGATTGCAAAGACAAACTTCAATCAACTCTAGCATGGACAAATAAGTGGTCTTAATAACCAGACTTCACAGAATCAGATTAATTTAGAATGGAAGGAACCTTTTGAGATCATCCAGTTGAACACTGAAACACACCACCACTGCCACAGACAGTAAAAACAGAACTAACTTCAAAGAGTTTTCAGGGATATTTCATGCAAAACCAAAAAAAAAAAAAACCAACACAGAGATATCGGGTCCCATCCCCTGCAAGACTATGGAAAGAATAAAGAAAGAAAAAATACGAATAAAGCTTATAAATCAAAGTCTGTGAAAAGAAAGATCATGCTACCAAACGAACCAAAAGGTAAGCAAAGTCAAGAGACAGGGAAAATGTCTTGCAGAGGGGAAAAAAAAAGGGCAGGTTTTACTCGTTATTTCTTTAAAATGTTAATAGGATCACAATTCTCCAGTTTTCTGCCTAAGACTATAAAGGGAATTATGAAAAGTAAGCCTCCAAAAAATCATTAAGTTTGAAAGAGTCTTATGATTATGCTATAGTATTTACTCTTCAGGCAATGCATTTGACATCACAGCAAATGAGGCATAAACAAAGATCATGAACATGTTAAACAAAAAGCAGTATCAAAATTTTCCCTTCTACATTACTAATTGAAAACAGGTGCAGTCTTTATTATTCAATCTTGAAAAAGTCATAATGAGAAAAGAACACTCCTTGCATGCGAGGAACAGAAATCCTTTCATAATTATGTTCCATTCAGCAATCACTGACTTAAAAGACAAAAAAAAGGAAAAATAACAATAGCGGCTTCTTTTAAAGTAGCAATTTTATATTAGAGCCATTGATTTCATCAAGATATCTATGATTATTACCACTCCCATCACCAAGCTGTTCAGCCCATCACAGTCTCATATTTAAGTTTGGCATCCCAACTCACAACAAAAGGTGTTAACAAAGAAATGTATCAATGCTTACAATGACTCAATGCTTACAGCTTCAACCCAAAAAAACCTCCAACAACATGTGAAAGAACCTTCTGGTAAACACACATGAAGCACAAATTAGAAACCCAAGATCCTAAAGCTGCTCATAAATGAGGGGACGGATGGGAAGTGCTCAGAACAGATGTGAACACAAATTTCAGAGCTGAGATCAGAATGATGCAGTTTGAAGACTATGAGAGCTAGGATTCACACATCAACTGCACAGGGTATTTTACCAATCTTAATTCAAAGACAATCTTCAAGATTTAGATAGTTTGAATTAGAGGATAAGAAATACAAGACTGACCTTGTATTTTTCAACAACCTTCCTCCCTTGACAGACATATCTTTCCTTTGTGTAAAATCATGCAATTCCTATTGTACAGGCTTTTTATTCTTGCACATGAATTTTAAGTTACTTTTCCAAAAAGAAGAAAGCATGCTCAGTTGTTGCACCACTGAGTAAGAGATTAACAACTTCAGCTAGCTTCTGGAGTGCATAAAATTTTAAGGACAGTGGGTCACCAACACTGAACAGTGTTAGTAGGTCCCTTTTACTTCCTTACTTCTGTACTAGGCCAAGAGATGACATTCTCCTCCCAGTCACAGTGCCCTACCCTGCAGACAGAGGTACAGAAAAACAGGAGATGAACGTCTTAGAGCACAGAGACACAGGGTATCTGGATGTAATTTAGTCAAGTCTGAAAATCCCAACTGAACAAAAAGAATCAGATTGGCATTTTCTGCCTTTAACCGAGCAGTTACCTGGCTGACTGAACTGATCTTCATAAGCATCCAGCCAATAAAATCTTAAGACTTGATCATCACTTTCCCCATTCACAAGTGGAAGGAGATTGGGGTCCAGCTGAACTTCTGCTGCTATTAGATCAGATTCATCCTCATCAATTCTGTCCCAACATGAGAGACCTGGGAGAGAACAGCTTCTGCAGGTTTTGCAGAAGAAACAAATAAAATTGTGCCTTTGTTACAATCACCATTTTGTTTTTTTTTCAGGCCTATACTCTCACACCTTTTGTTTTTCTTTCCACTATCAAGCAACTTTCCCAACAGCTGGGTTTCCTCAGGTTTCTTCTGAAAAGAAGGATGGACTGACAAAGACAAAAACCTACATATAAGTAGGGCTCTTGATACACCACAAACAGGCTTTAAAAACCAGTCACCTGGTATTTTCAGTCTTGTTCTTTCAAGTCTTTACATAATAAATATATCCATCCATCTATACAACTTGTTCAGTGGGAACAAGTGATTATTTCAACAAAACTACCTTTTCAGTCATTAGGTCTTTTTCATCATTCAAGTATTTTACAGTTTGAAATATTTTGTTATGGAAACATTTGATTCAAAATTTTCCAAAAAATTAAAAAAAAAAAAAAACCAGGGCAGAGAACCACCTTTTTTCCTATTTCCAAAGACATAGCTGTTCATCATTACTTTTAGCAACAAAACTTTTACCTACAACTAACATTATGAAATACCTTCACATTCACTCAGAATAAGCATTGTTAGCAATTCCTTGGTTTTGCTTACTGACAGCAAAGTTCGCTATTCAACACCCGCATTGAGTCACCTCAGTGTGCTGAAATACATGTTGTCACACACACTAAGTCCCAAAAACATCAAATATTTTTCAATTAGGTAGCTATCAGCATGTTACTATTCTTAATCTAACTACAAAAAAAAAAGCATTGCACAGCATTATCATCATTCTGTCTGTATTACAATTATTATCCCTTTGGCAAAGACAAATATGAAGATAAATCTAAGAATGTGTATGGAAATTGAAAGCCTTCTTAGTGGAAAAACAAAAACAAGAAAAAGAGATTCTTACAAGACAGATGTCTCTTTCTTCTCTGATTCCAGCTGCTCTGTCTCTTTCTTTTCAATTTCGTTGACTCTTTTCAAGCTTTCAGCTGTCTCAGGTATAGTTTCCACATGTTCTGCTTCCATAGGTTCATCAAAGTCCTCCTCATCAAAATCCATCATTCCCTGATCATCATCTGGAAGTGCTGCAGGTAGAACTAAAGGCCTGAACCATTAAAATGACACGCTGCATACTATAGCAGTATGCAGAGATAGCACACTATAAACATGAACATAATATACAGTATTAATATAGAAGGATCACATTTAACCTAAGCTAGTATAATTTAACAAGTGTTTTAACACTACTATGCCATATTTAAAGAGTTTCCAGAATTGGGTTTTGATTTACTTTCAATACCTTTAGTAGCTTTCTCTCCTACTGCCTTCATTATTTCCTCATTTTCCGCAGGTTTTTGCACACGCTTGATGTCCTCATTTTCAGAGACTCTGACAGATTTTGCTGTATAATTGGGATGTTTAGGATGAAATGAAGCTGGAGGAAGAGTTTCCTTTCTGACATGAGCAGGAGGTTTCTTTGATATAGGGGTGATTACCTGAAAAACATTTCCACCATGCATTAAAAAATAAATCTTGTAAGAGCAACGAAGAGAAAAAAAAACAACAGCAAAACCTTGTACTTGCTATTTGGAGAACTAGTAACCAGGGCTAGAGGAAAAGTTCCACATGTTTTGCAACATGATCTTCTCTTACTACATCTGCCCTTTTTTTTCCAAGTGCTCCTAGTTTTGAACACAACTGTTAAGATGAGTAGCACTGGTGATTATTTTCAGCATAAGAGTTGATGTCACACAAGGTTTCACCAATCAGATGTATCTAAACTACTCCATTTTCCCACTACAGACCATTACCAAATACCTCACTGAATTTCCAGCTATAAAGTCTTCCCAATTTATCAGAACTACTAACAAATTGCTAGCCTTCCACCCTTAGCAGCCCGTCCCTCCTTTCACTCCAAAATCTTCCAGTAGGGCAAACTTCTATCCATAGCTTCAGTTTTCCATTTCTGCAAACAATTGGTTTTTTATCCTTTTCCACACTCCTGTTTATTTCACCTCCCATCTTATTCTCCTTGCCACAAGGGTCTTTTCTACTCTTTGGAAAAGAGACAAAGAAACTCACCTTCATGTGATGCACATAACATTGTAACAACAGCTTCACCTGTCAAATCTAACAGCTACAAACTCCTATTATTCTAAAGATACAAAACTAATTGTACTGTTTACGTGTTCAAATGAAAGGCCATGTGGAAAAATGCGTGAAGTTACGCTGTAACACTGCTATGGAAACTAAGGAGAAAGTTAATTTCCAGGAGAAATAAAAGTCAACACTATTCAAATCAACAAAAACACAGATTAGTGCTTATTATTAATGAGAACATTTTTCTTTTCCCCTTTACCTTAGAAGTTTGGGACTGCACAGAAAAAGGGTTGAGTGGTACTCCAGCAGATCTTTTCCTTTTCAGCATTATAACTGGTGGTGGACTTAGTTGAACTGTCTGAATATTGAAAGAACACAGATAGTGACAAAAGGAAGAGTTGTTTAGTGTTTTCTTTTGCCTTGATTAGTAACATTTTCCATCAAAAAGAAAGAGGGACACAAATATTTTTTGTTGACCAAGAAAACACACCTCCTGATACAAAACTCATCCCCATAAAATAATGTCAT
Source organism: Platysteira castanea (assembly GCA_013397175.1). Taxonomy (NCBI): domain Eukaryota; kingdom Metazoa; phylum Chordata; class Aves; order Passeriformes; genus Platysteira; species Platysteira castanea. The sequence continues at coordinate 584,098 of VYXC01013174.1, forward strand.
CTGAGCAATCAGCCCATGAAGACAGACACTAGATATTTTGGGGGGGGGGAAACAGTCTGAGAAAAACTGCCATCAATAAGTGAAACATTTTCAAACAGTGGAAATTTCAATAGCTAAACATACCTTTACTGCACAAGTATCAGAATATTTGTGCTATGTTTTTCATGTCTGCTGAAGCAGTAGTACTGAACATACATCCCTCAAGAAAGGCAGAAGTGCTCTTTCAGCACTGTTACACTTGAGGAAAACACATTTTAACATGTTTACATGTACAGATATTTTATGCTCAATCTTATCAACAGCTAATAACGAAAAACTTCACAAAACAAACAGCAAAACAAAAAAATGAATAGCTAACTAGTATTTAAGTAAATAGAAGCCATAATGTAATTATTGTTATTATTCTCCCTAATCAATGTTCCACAAAATTTGGCAGCATTAAAATGCATTTGCTTAATGATTTCAGGGGGGGTTTATAGCCATGGGGAGGTTCATAGCTTCAATCAGATGTCATAGGGAAGAGTAAAATAATAAGAGCACAAAACTAAGATAATAACTTTACATTGGGACAGCCTATACCCTTTACTGCCCTGAAAAAACATGTTAAGTTTATTATGGTTCAACATATTCCACCTCAGTATCTCACCACTACAGCAGTTTCAATGTTTACATGTGAGCAATCCTTTTGGTTTTAAGAAATTTTGCTAAAAAGGCATTAGGTATTTGAGATAATCCAACCCTGTCACAGCAGCCATCCTGCACTCCTGCCTCCAAGGGAGTGTTAACCTGGTTCTCTGCAGCAAATCGTGGGAAGCAGGAGGCAGACAGAAGTTCAGGCTACGTGACCTGCTGAAGCACTGCTCCCTCAGCTCCTCCCATGAACCCAAAAAGGTCAGATGGAGATGTCCTACAGAACCCTGGCTGAGGTGTGGTGACAGACATACACGATTCAGAGGCCCCTAAGTCCTCTTTCACTCCAAGGTGACTAAAACCTTGAAGGCTGCATTAGCACAGGCTCCACACCACCTTAATATAAACCATCTGTAATCAGGTCATAGTGCTATTGCCTTACCAAGCAACGCAGTCATGCGACATCTGCGTGGTGCAGACAACACGCAGACGGCACACACATGTGGAACCTATCAATGAGATGTGCTATGGATGAAATCAGTCTTAAGATTGTCTAGTTTCACCAAAAACTGTATTTTCTTGGTATGTTCCATGACAAGGAGAATTAATAGATTAAAGTTGTTTCCTATAGATTTTATGAACATACTTACTTCAGCACTAATATCTTGAAGAATATCCCCAAGTAAATCATCCTTGGACAGGTCCACAGTTTTCTGCAAGGTAAGATTAGCCAAACAGTTCTCAGTTATATGTGCAAACCCAATCAGGAGAATAGCACCAAATCACTAAAGGGTTTCCACAAAACACACACAACGTTTTCAGAAATGCTCCATGCACAAGAGACCATAATAAAAGTTTGTCTCACTAGACGCAAGAAACTAAAATGAGCTCTTGGTTTACTCCACTCCCACTAAAACACTGTGAACAAGTCAGAAATATTTAAATTCAAAAACGTCAAAACTTACATCCGTGTTTTTCTTCCCAGCACTAGCTATAAACATAGACTTTATTGTGTTTGGCTTTGACACCACAGATTTTTTCACGTTCTTTTTATCAATTGTAGATGTTTTGCCACCTTTTCCTACAGAAACAAAAAATTTTAAATTGTGAATTTTACATAAGAGAAGCTCAATGTTTATAGGTCCAGTTATTAGTGGGGATAGATAGCCAGAGTAGTCTACTTCTTCCACCTTTACACTGCTGGCTGAAATGAAGCTTAATCATCTTTCAGCTTTGTAGCAGCTGTCATGCACACATAAAAAATGAAAAACCCTCTCATCACCCTGTCTTTCCTAGTCATGTGAGAGGTGCCCCTTGCACACTCCAGAAAATGGACAAAGATACTTTACATGGAAGCATCTCCAGGGGAAAAAAAAAAGCGTCCAGGAGTCTGGCACTAGGCTTGGATTCTCAGCATCAGACTCAGTTTGCCACCAGATTCCATTAAAAAGTTGGGAAAATCATATGATCCCAGATTCTTATAAGCATGAGAGTATTTTAGTGGTCAAGAGAGACCACACATCTTTTAGGCATTGGCTCTGAAAACCAAGGCCCTTCCCAGATGCATTTGTTCTAGAAGTGAATCCCCATCCCAGAGAAGACTGCGAGCAGAAGTGCCCCAGTAGTGCTGAAGCAGTTAACAGAGATGTGACCTCAATTTGTGAACCTCCATCCTCTGCATCACGGGGGCTGAGCAAAATCCACAGGCATAGAATGACAGAGCTTCAAGTAATCTGTCATTTGGCCATATTTACCACATATACTGATGACAGGAAGTTGGCCATTTTGGGCACCTTTTAAAAGACCCTGGAAGACATTCTTCAGTGGTCACATGCAAGTTACCTTTCTTATTGGAACTAAGAGCATCATCATCCAGATCTTCATCAAAGATTTCCCTTCCATCTTCTACGTAACCTATCCCATCTATAGAAAAACAAATTGTTAAAAAATTGCAGTTTAAATTCCATCCTGATATTCCTGAATTTTTTACATATTTAAACACTTTTCCCCCTTTAATATAGAGCAAAATTTACAAACGCAAGTATTAAAAACTACAGCACTCTCAGCTGTATTTTCTATTAGACTACGTCCATTCTTACATGTTTAATTAGAAATTATCAATAACAGTACTTTTTTTGTAGAATTGTAACACTGATAACTGGAAATAAAATTTCAAGAACAGGTCTTCATGGAAAAATATTTTCATTACCATACTAACAGACTACTATGAGAACAGTGCAAAGATTAATTAAAAGACTGCCCTTCTCTCGTCTCCTGAAACAAGTTTTAAGAATGTACTAACAATAACTTACTTCAAAGCATGAACATTATGAAGCCTAATTGAGTTATAACACTAGAACCAAAATAAGTCTCCAAATGAATCTTAACTTACCATCATCAACAATCCAGTCATCATCCTGACGGTCTCTGACCATCTTGGAGTATTCATCTTCATCTATTTCATCATAAACACCTGTGAACTCCTCAACCTACAGTTAAGGTACACCGAGGATTAACAGTTTCCATACCATTAATACTACAGATTATCAGTTAGAATATAAAAGTTCCCGAGTACGCATGTAGGGTTCCTACACTGCTACACTGTTAACAACTAGTAAGCACAGTTATTCATTAAGTTTCTTCTTTGGCAGTGATAAAAGACAAGTTATCAATTTTTTTAATTATCACAGTATACTGAAACTCAAAATCTACTGAAGTACTGGCAGAGATTTCATTTGAAAATTACTTGCTTTATTGCTCATTTCAGATTACCAAAAAAAAATTTTGAAAAATAAAAAACCCAGCAGTGGAGACTTCTGACCTTGGCTCTACTCTTAAACACCAATCTGAGCTCACTGAAAATGAAAGGGTTTTGATGTACCCAAGCAGAGTGCTCAGAGAAAATTTGCATGTTAATGATCTACGGACTTCTGGTTTCTTTACATTTATTCACCTCAATGAGGAAGTCACTTCCTGTTGGCAGCACCACTGGACAACCTTAGAGTATCAATGTTACACTGACAGATTTCAGTGCTACCACTTAAATGCTTAAATGTTGGTCTCTTTGAGGAAACCCAGCATACCAATACTAATGGAATTCAGTCAAGTAAAGCTCTGAAATTAAAGTTTGAAATAATTTGAGGTTTAAAAAAAAGTACTTTCTATCATAACATTAATTATGCAATTTTAAAAATTGGTCCTTCCCTGTGGCATAGTTCTCAAGCAATGGCAAGCACGTTTGACTTGCAGTTAACAAAACTGAGTTAGTTTTGAAAACAGAAAAGAAACAAATGAATTATACTAGAAAGCAGAAAAAAAAAATCAGGCTACAGTCAGAAAAACATACACCATTAAAAACACAAAAGCTGATCTGAAAGGCTTATTTTGTTTCCCATAATTTTTACATATCTATAAATGGTGATTAAACATCTCAGTTCACATTCACTCAGTTCACATTAAGAAGATGAGGAATTTTCACCTCATATTTTAATTTTTCCCCAGCTTTGGCTTTTTTCAGACGTTCAAGTGCTTCTTGTTGGCCTCTTCTGTTCTTCCTCTCACGTCTAGAACGTGATGCTGCAAAACTTCCAGACTCGTTCATAGCTGTAATTAATTAAAAACAAGAGGAAAGAGTTTAGCAATGAGCTGTTGTTATCTTTGGTACTTAAGTGTTCAGTGATGCATTAATAGACGACTGAAGTTTTGCTTAAAACCAAAACCTACTTGGCTAAAAGCACAGTCACAGATGGCTCTTCCTAAGCCAGTTCTGGAATGATACTGAAGGCATGGCTTGACAGGGAGATCAAACAGCCTTCTCATGCCAGCTCACATTCAGCATGAAGCTACCACCTAGATTTCCAAAGCACCTCTCAAATCTCATTAACCTTTCCCTGTAAGGAAGGGATCACTCCCCTCCTTCCTTGGGAATTTCCAGCTCCTTTTATTTTGCATGTCTCCATGACAACTCAGGAACACCAGACTTAGAGAAGGCCTACACTGCTACGAGGCAGTAATGTTTTTAGGCGGTTTCACAACCTTTGAGTGTGACCAGATTGAGACAAACTAGTAATCTGTTGACAGCTGACACCCCATTTCCTCTTCCACTTCCTTCCCTTCCAAATGCTCTCCCCAGCAAGGTGCTTTCTACTTCTCCCGACCTTTTTCTTTCTCTTAATTTGGGGCAGGAACACCTATTTGACCACAGGGAACAAATGGACCCAATCCAACTTATAAAAGCAAACAAACAGCCCAGGGACAAGGCTGCGGGTTCAGTGTCAGGAGCTGAATACCCCGTGCAGGCGGAGGAGACCCAAGGCTGGCCAGGTGGCCACAGGAGCAGGGCAGTCCCCTCCCGGTGGCAGGAGGACATCACCTTGTGAATAGAGCTGCACCCAGGCAGTGTAGCTGAGACAAGTCCGGATTTGTACTGCTAAGGGCTGCGGCAAAAGGGGCATTTATACTGCCTGCTGCCCCACGGGGGAGAAGTGCAAAGATGGACCGCTTTGGGCGCGTTTATCTTCTGTCAATTCTTCGCCTTTACTGTACGCCAGCGCCTCAGGCAACGCGCTCCTCTGGGACAAGCGTGTTTTCAGCCCCAGCCGGGATAGCCCGCGCCCGC
>VYXC01013174.1:589472-694305 GCA_013397175.1 Platysteira castanea
GGGGCCACCCCGGGCGCGGGGGGAGCGCGGCCCGCGGGAAGGGCCCGGCCCGGCCCGGCCCGGCCGCCTCCCGCCCTCCTGGGGGCCCGGAGCCGGAACGGAGCCGCTTCCTTCAAGAGGTCTTCACCGCCGGGCCGTGCCCTAGGCCTGGGCCGGGCGCGCTGCTGCGGCCGCGGCTTTGTAGGCGCTCGTTCGGCGCCAGGGCCCGCGGTATCCCGCGAGTTGCGTCTGAAGGATTTGAGCACTGCTCCATCTGCTGCAGGGGCCCATTGCCCGTACGGGTCCGGTGCCGCAGTTGGGGCAAATCTATGTTTAAATGCCTTGTAAATATATCATGTCTAAATGTCATGTACAAAATACATCTCCTGAGCTGGGAGGAGGCGGTGGTTGATGCCAGTTGGATAAAAGCTGGACCCAGGCGTGAGGGTGATGGATCCCCTGCAACAACGTTGTCAGCGGTCAGTCAGTCCCTGCTGGGAAAAGCGAGCATTTCCCACACGGTTTCCATCGACATGTAACCACTGAAGGTCGAACAGTGATCATGAAAAGACTAACGTATACAGGAGCTATGGTGTTCTTTTTTCATATTTAAAGTAGGTATTATGCTCTTTCACAATTTTCAGGAACTCTTTGAGTAAATTACTCCCTAGAATCTTTAAGAGGCAGTACTGGCTGGCCAGCTTAGTGACAAAATACGTTTTTTTAATACAGATATATATATGTGTGTGCGTGTGTGTGTATGTATATTTTATATAAATATATTTTATGTGGTTATAATTACATGTACATAGAGTTTTATATATATATGTATATATATAATCTCTGTAATATTAGATGCCCTTCTATTTTCCAAACCCCTTTTCCTTTTTATTTTCTTCTTTGCTACAAATGAAAAAAGAGGGCGAAAAAAAAAAGGTAGACTCAGACTGGATTTCTGATATCTCAAGAGGCCAAGTGTGTGGAAGGTTCTGATAAAAGACCCGTCAGACCTTTGTCCTTGCATACCCCTGACTTGGTCAGGGTGGGGGAGTGGGGTATGTTGTCTTCATTTTGATGCTACAGAGATACCTTCACTCAAATCTGTCAAGAGTACTTACACGACAGCCTTCAGCTGAGGAGCAAGAACTGTGTCCAGAAAAGGATATATTTCAGTTTCAAGCCTAGATGGGAAAAGGTTTTAACAGCTTCAGTTAGGACAACTGAAACTTTACAAGTCCTCCCTTCTAAAAGGGTTCAGATCTACCTGTATGTGCCTTCAGAAACCCAGGGAAACTAATGGGCTTCGTGCTGTTTCACCACAGATTAACCTCAGTATTTTGTCCAAAAACATCAGTGCTGGCCAGTCATTGCTCAAAAAACCTACCACCTTCATTTGCAGAATTTTGTGGAGAAGCATTTACTGCTCATGCAAATACGTAGGCACTGACTCCAGCTTCTTGCAAAGGCAGGTGGCACCACAGGGCTCTCTCCTTAGGTCTGGTGTGCTGTTGCGGAAATGCGAACTAGTATTATTTGATCTGGATATACTGATTGCTTTCAACTATCCAGAGGAGAGAATTTATATGGTTCTGAAAATGAACATTGTTTTCCTTCTTTCTCCACCAGAACTCCTTTGCATTGGTAAGAGAGAAATAAAAAATCTCCCAATCCTCCTAACTTACATACCCAGGTGCTAGTACAACATTATCCCACTGCTGGACCTAGTCTTAGGTGGAAGCAGAAGAACAACCCCAGCCACCTGTGGCAGCTCCCTGGTGCCGAAAGAGGCTGGGCACCCTGACAGCCAGAATGCCCATTCCCAGGGAGAATGAGACCCCCCTCTCTGCAGTACGTAGTTAATTGGCCAGCTTAGCTGTAGCAAACCTGCATCCTTGTAAACACTGACAGCTACAGGAGGAATGCCTCTCTAAGTTACTTGTCCTAGTTTCCACTGGGATCAAGTTAATTTTCTTCCTAGTAACTGTGCTGTGTTTCGGATTCTGGAAATAATAGTGCTGATAACACACTGATGTTTTGGTTGTTGCTGAGCAGTGTTTACACTAAGTCAAGGGCTTTTCAGCTTCTCACCCCACCCCACCAGTAAGGAGGCTGCGGGGCACAAGGAGCTGGGAGGGGACACAGCCAGGACAGCTGACCCCAGCTGATATTCCATACCATAAGATGTTGTGCCCAGTATATAAACCGGGGTGGGGGGAACTGGCCAGAGGTCACTGCTCAGGAACTGTGTGAGCATCAGTCAGTGGGTGGTGAGCAATTGCACTGTGCATCACTTACTTTGTGTATTCTAATTATTGTTGTTCTTCTTTTCTCTTCCTTTTCTCTCCTATTAAACTGGTTTTGTCTCAGCCCCCATATTTTACTTTGGGTTTTTTCCCCCAGTTCTCTCCCACGTCCCACTCAGAGGGCAGGTGGGAGAGTGAGCAAATGGCTGTGTGCTGTTTAGCTGCCTGCCAGGTTAAACCACGACACCTACAGACAGCCTCTCCTTCACAGCAGTGTGCCACTGTTCGCTTTACTTCTTTTTTTAAACATGTGCACAAAACAAGATCACATCACCAAGCATGATGTGGGATTCAAAATCAGAAGTTACTAAATTTTTAAGCTACAATACATAAACATTTATAAAATAACAACGTCTCTAAATTCTTCCGTTTGAATAAAAATAGAGTGCCACTGCATTTCATATATACCTAGGCTTCACATGCTTTGGATTTTTTAATTGACTGGATTTTAATGCTTTTGATTAAAACTAAACAATACTCTTTGTCAGCTGTCATATGAACAGTGGCATGTTTGTCATTCAGGTGATGCTGTGATTTGAGCCGGTACACAGCGATACAGTTAATTTCCCAAACTGAGTATCACGCCATAGCTCCACTGTGGGACAGCGCAGATCAAACAAAAGACTTTTTCATGGATACTAGTTCAATCCTGACATTCATCTCTGGCCATAACAAGAATGCATCTGTTTACCACTGCACAGCATAACAAGCATATTTAAATGCTGCAGGGGGGGAAAAAATGGTGGGGGGAGCAAGGGATGGGCTTTGCTTTGGAAAGGAAAAATAACTCAGCAAGATTTGGGACTTCCTCTGCTAAAGGCTTTATCACAGCAGATTACTTTGAGCTGATCTTTAACCTCCCTTTGGACAATCATACAAGAATGACATGGCATGACCCTTGCTCAGTTGTCTTTTAAGAACAAGAAGTGGGAATTCTGCTGGTGGTTCAGCGCCAACGAGTTTCCCTCAAGACAAGTGTGATTGCTGCAGAGAAAAGTGCAAGACAAGCACAGTAACGAAGATGGTAGGCAGCCAAAAACATAGTACGGAAGAAGAAGCTCAGGAAACTCCCAGATTTCAACAAAAGGTGATGATGATGTATTTTCTATTTTGTTTCCTCAAAGCTGTATTTTAAATATGTAAGTTATTAATAGTAAATACTGTAAACTCATTGCAAGTGTTCCAGATAATATAAACAGTAGTTTACATTAACATAGGAAAGTACAAATGGGGCATAGTACCAAAACTAAGTTAAATGGACAAAATAATTACTGTATTGAGGATTATTTTTGTCTTCCTTCTAATGACTAGTGTATGCTTGATCTGCTGCAAAAGCAGTAGGACAAAAAGTTAAAACTCTCAGATTCAGACATTACACATTAAGCTTACGGTTGGTAATGCTTTTGGTGATGGAAAAAATTCTGTTAAAATTAAGAGTGGTGGTGGTATAAAAACAATACCAGTAAATCATGAATGACAGCAATATAGCAAATTCACCTGTACTGTGTCTACCTCAATAATGCTTAAACATTATTATATTGTTGTTAAGTACAGACTCTCTTTGTGGAGAATTATGTGTGCATGCTACTCAAGATATGAGTGTATATGTTCTATGTGTATGTTTCCTACAAACGTGGAGTATTTCATTATCTTACTTTTAATCCTTATATTGGTCTGAATTAATGCACAGTATCACTAAATTAACTTCGAACCTTTCCTTCTAATTTCATCCAGCTCTGACCATTTCCGCAGCTGCTTACTAAACTGTGCTATTCATGCGACTTTTCAAAATTGGTTATTTAACTTCTTGAGGGACTAAACTCCAAAAAAAGCACAGATTCCATAAATTTAAAGAAATCTGAAATTATTATTTTACAAGATGTCTTTGCTTTCAAAACTCTTCACATATACTGACAAAAGTATGAAAAAATAGGTGCTTCTCCTTTTGTTTATCAATAATGATAATGCAGACATTTATGTTAGAAGGGTAAATTCCCTGCTTACCAGGCCTCTAAATGCCTTTTGTTCACTGTACAGCTCTTTTTAATTTCCTACCTGAGTTACTTGCTAACATCAGAATGAAGAGAATAAAGTTGTTATTGGGATGTTAAGGCTCTGAAATAAAAACAAGAAATAGAAAAAAGAACAAGTACTAATTTCCATTAGAACAGAAAAAAATGTCTATGGAATAAACATTCAGAGATATTTTTTTCTTTCTTAAACAAACACAATTCAATTCTGATTGCAGTTAAATTACAGCAAATCCTAGTAACTGGACCAGAATTGGTGGAATTATGCTAACTGGAACAGAGAGCAGAATCTCATCACCTGCTTGCCTAATACAATATTCCTATTCAAGCCTAGAAGAAAAGTACAAAATATTATAGTATACATTAAATAGGGAAGACAAGTGAGAGCAAACTCACAGAAAATGAGCCCTCACATAATTATAATGTCTAAGAATTAAGTCTGATGCCAGTGGTATTCAAGAGCATACAGTTATTGCCACAGCATGAAAGTATGTTTTAACTACTTTCAGCACTCTGTCTTTACAGTTGCACCAAAATGAACAATTAATGTATAAGCAGAACATTATTGCAGAGGGGCTGTTACATTTCAAGACCTGGCTGAAGATCAAAAGTGCTTCCATGGGTGAATACTCTCAGCATTCACTATTTCACATCCCTTTGGCAGAAGGGAGGACAGCATCATGAGATGCTGCAAAGTCTTGTTGTAATCCTGACAACTCTGTTGCTGGACTGGTGCTAGGGAAGGACTGTGAGCAGGGCAGCCTGGAGATGGGAGTCAGGATCAGCCAGGACAAGTCCATGGTGATGAGACTGGTCTCAAAATAAACCACAAAAACAACTCAGGGTCAGGTCTGGTGATGATAACCTGAGTCAGACGCAGCCCAGTGATCACCAGGCAAGTTGTAGAATGGTCTAGGTTTGAAGGAACCTTAAAGGTCATCTAGTTCTAACCCTTGTGTCACAGGCAGGGATGCCTTCCACTAGACCAGAATGCTCAAAGCCCCATCCAGTCTGGCCTTGAACACTTCCACTGGGGAATCACCAAACAAGTCCGTTGGACAAGGCAGGTTCCAGGTCAGGCTAGGGAGCCAGGGACATGGCTTTGGCTGAGCTGGATTGAGACCACCACTCCTACATCTCAGCTCTAGCAAGGACCAACAGCACAGGCCAGAACTCAGAGCCCACGAGCAGAGGGCAGGGGACCCAGGTGAGGCTTGGTGAGGGCTGTCAGTGCCCTCATAGCCTTGGCAGCAATTCCCATTCCCCATAAACAAGGTGTGTCCTCACACCTGAGAGCTCAGAAGGGGGAGGGGGTTTAGTTGGTGTGGGTTGTCATTGGATAACTTTATGGACACTCAGGGCAGGGACAATGGCCTGGGAAGGGGCCACAGCAGATGGAACTAGAGGGTGGCAGGAACCCTATAGACCAGCCCCAAGGGGCTGCCAGGTGGGTTCTGGGAGGAGGTTCACTCAGGAGCTGGGGCTGGACAGGGGGCCAGTACAATGAGGACACCAAAGCCCAGTCAGGCTGATGGCACAGGAGGAATTGCAGGAGAAGATTCCACACAGCCATGGGCCAAGACCCACTGTGCTCAACTCAGGACTCAGGAAGGCCTGATCTAGCTGTCAGGGTGCAGCAAGGGGCAGCTGCTCCACAAGGACAAGGAGACAATGACATGATATGGCTGGGTGGGGGAGAACTTGACACCCAGGGCTACATCCCACAGACTCAGGCAGGGGGAGCTGTCAGGCCCAGCCCAGAGTCCAGATCATCATACAAGATTGTGGACCTGCCTCATCACCACAGGCAAGGTAGAAACACAAGTCAGGTCAGGTCTGGTTGTGGTACCTTCTTGTTTGTCGCTGTTCCAGTGGCATCTGATCTTGCTTTCCAACACTAGCAAGTCATAAATTTTTCATTCCTTTCACGTCCAGCTTTTGATTCTTCCTATGGACATTAGCAGGAAAGTAACTGTGAACCTGAGAGAAAAGGTCTTTCCAGTTAGGTTTGGTATTTGATCTGCCTTAGTTTAGGCAAAATGGAAGAAGATCTTACAGGAAGAGGCATTCAGATAATAACTAGTAAAAGCTAAACTAGCTCCTAGATAGTCATTTTACATTGCATAAAGTAGGTGTTTTGCTTTAAATAAAGTGTATGTCTTTACCCAGATTATGAAACTCTCCAGTTACTAAGATTTTGGTACCCAGAATATTAATCTGAACCCCTAACAATCACTCAAATGCAGTTTACAGTATGGTTTTTTATGTTTTGCTTGGCAGGTTTGCATTTCGAATAGTATGGGAAAAAAGCTGTGCAGGCACTTGCATGAAACATTGGCAAATGGAAATGTAAAGATTGACAGGAATAGTGGAGAGGAAAAAAAGTATTGGAGACTTGAAATCCTGGAAAAGGTAGCGTAACAGAATACTGATGATCAGTCCAAGAAATTTGAAATTGAGCTCATGGAAAAGGAAGGCACTAGAGAGATTGAAAATGGATAGAAGTGAGTGCAATACAAATATGTTGAAGAAAGGTAGTCTTAGCTTTGTGTGGATTTAAGGAGATTGGAGTGCTTATCTGGAAAGCCAGAAGAAGAGAAAAAGGGATAGGAGGGATAACGACACAGTTTAAATGTAAATAGTAAAGAGATCTTTCTTAAATTATATTTTATTTGTAACAGTAAGAAGAAGGGCAGAGAATATGAATCATTTGCACAAAGTTTATACTGAGATATATAAAGTAGAGAGAACTGTAGCATTCAGCATTTCTTGGTAGCAGTAAAGTTGCAGCTCTAGTCCTGTGCTTGCACCACTCTGTAAGAAATCTACAGAGAAGAGCAGGGAGGATAATGAAAAGATTATAACATGTAACCTATGAGAAATTATTGCAGCTGGGTCAGTTTAGTCTAGAAAAGTCATGAGACATGTAATAAAAGTACCAACCTGCCTGCTGAATGTCAGCTCTCTACTCCAAATCTTCAAACTCGTTTCAAAATCTTAACCACATACAAAAACCAAGGAGAGTAAATCTGTTCTCTGTGTCTAGTAGAAAAATCAAGCAGTGGCAGTATTTTGCAGCAATGGAGGTTCAGATTAGACCTTCAGAAAAACTTTCTGTTAAGAGTGAACAGTGTTGAGTGTAGATAGTTTGGGTTCTGGGAAGGGAAGGACCAACAGAGGTTAGATAATCTAAGTGCTTCCCAACCTCTGAGCATCCATCAGGAAAGTCTCACTGCTGAGAATCCCTTAACCTTCCCTAACAATTTTACTCAATAAGTAAAGGTTTGATTATTAAAATTAGCAAGGACAATCTAATAACGGGACAGACCAACTTAACATTTCCCACACTAAGTGACCATCTCTTTGATTCTGGAAGAATGAAATGAAGGCAGATACCCTCTTGGTCAAAACCCAGCTGTGATTTCTCACCATTTGATTCAGAAGTGCTTATAAAAGTAGTTCACGAAAGAGTAAGAACACAAAGAACCTGCCCCAAAGTGGGTAACCCCACTTACTCAAAACAATGCTACAACCACAGATAAATGACATCACCAAAGGCCACTATTTTCAAGAATTTGTGTATTTCAGATGATTTACATGTAAACCGTATCAGAATAAACATGACATTTTTAGTTAAACTCTTACATAAAGACTGATTAATTTGATTCTATACAAGTATCCTGAGAACATAGATTTTATTAAACATCACATATTCGCTACAGAACTGTGGAAAGAACCAGGTATAAAATCATGCTGTACCAAATCCCATGTTTTTACTTTTCATGATTTATGGAATGTCATTGCATATAGAAAAACTTTGTGGATTTAATCTGCATACATTTTATAAGACTATTTCATAAATAGGAAATATTTTTGATTTATTCTGACAAAAAGAGGATAGTTTATAAGCACTATGTGTTCCACTGGAATGATCAACTGCATCTTAAAAATTGATTAAAGCTACAGTATCAGCCAACATTACATGGAAGTAGCAAAGTGACTGGTGTTGGAGGTGATGAAAACCTATAGGGTGTAGTTTAATTCATATTTTTCATTCTCTACCTTTTTTTCCCACCTACACAGCAGGGAAAAAAATATCTACCATTGTGGGGTTTTAATCTCAGTCTAAAAATATATGATTTAACTAACTGATCATCTCAGCAATAAGGTATCTTTTCCTATTTTAAACTATTAATTCTAACATGTCTAGGATTACCATGACATTGATAGATACACAGATACATAAATACCGGGATTCATGCATACTTAGATACATTCATAGAAACACAGTATTTTAACAAATCTGCTCCAGACATAAACCATTCCTTCATCTTACAAAGTCTTGCAGTTGACCTTATGGAGTCTTGCAATTAAAACCTTCAGTATCAAAAATATATCCAATTGAAGCAAAATTAATTGAAGCTCATCAGTTATATACTCAATAATTTATTCTATTATGTTTTCTTATAGATGCTTGTCTTTGAAGTCAAGCATTATTTAACCACACAATTTTTTTCCTAGTTTCCTGATGACTTTTGAACAGAAATTATGTGAGGGTCTGCTTCTCTTTGTTATGACTCATTTATAGGTCAGAAGAATTTTGCAGCCCCTCCTCTCAGGCAAAGACCATTTTAAATGCAACTTCTGCTGTGCTAACTAGTGCTTGAGATCCATGAAGTTCAGAGAGGGATCATACTTTCAGTTTGAGAAATTAGAGGATTTAAATGTAACATCTAAACATATTTTTTTTCTTTTTCATACTTTGAGAATTAATAGTTGCAGTTTGAAAACTGAAGTTCTGTATAAAAAACCCCAAACCACAATGTATCAGGTGGAACCTTCCTAACAACTGAGGTTTTTCCCTGTTTGGTGATTATTCAATTCAGACCTTGAAATTAGTGTTAGGAGGACTGGGATCATGGTTTCCTGGCTTGTTTGCCTGTAATTTGTACACCCTGGGACAAGATTTTTATGCATCAGATGTCTGTTCAACCCCAGCAGCTGTTGCAAAGAGCTCAGTCATTAAAGCCCATGGCAATGTGTCCCTGTTACTTGTGAAGAAATAGCAGGAGGCTGCCCAGGAGACCATGATCAGCCTGGCACAGGATATTGGTTACAGAAAATAAATTAGATGCATGAACCTCCCCACCCAAGACTCTTGCTCCACTGTTCTTTTAAGAGCTGGCTGACTTGTAAGGATTCACAGAAGACCATCTGTTGAGCTTTTCCAATCAAACTTAATTTGTATTTATTTATTTTAGAGAGTAAAGAAGACACACACAGCCTTTTGAAAGCTCATTTGGCCCCAACAGCTAGAAGAAGATGCAGTTTAGGATGCCTTATTTGAGATATCCAACATGTTGACTAAGATTATCAGACAAATACCATTTGGACAGACATGACAGATCCTACATCCTTCTCTCTGCCATTATTTCAACTTTCTCTCTCTCTTGTAATGAGGTACGCAACATTTTTTTTCATGCTCTTCAAACGGAAGGACAATACATCAAGTATTTACCAGAGGTGGAAATTAAATAAGCAGCACGAAAAATATTCCACTTCCACTTTGAAATTCTGGTCCAGCTTAGATAGGTGATAACACTACCGCAAGAGAGACATCATTCTGTAATGTTACATGTATATGGAAAAACTTATCTGTAGAGAAGATGAATCAAAATGCACCTGGAGTCAATAGCAGACTCTCAGCATGAAAGCAAAGATGAAATTTGGCCTTTCATACTCAAAAGAAATAGAAGCCAAGGGAATTTACATTTCCAGTTGTCAGAGACTGAAATATTACAGTTTATGACTTAAACTTCGACTTTTAAAACTGTCTTGCAAAAGCTGCAGAGAAGACTACCGTACTCTGAATGGGACCCTGACTGAGGCCTTACACTGCTTGCTGATGAAGATAAGATGAAGTAACAACTCAGGGTTGGGGACATTCACAAACCCTAAGCTTAAGACCTCCAAGGTGGAGACCACAGCCCCAGGGCTATCAGCTGCCAGACCCTCGCACCAAAGGGTGGGGGGAGAGAGGCTTTGGGTGTGTGCTGGAAAAGCCCCTGGTGAGAGGTGCAGTGACCGCCCATTCTTCACTGTGCAGAGAAGCCCAGCTGAGGAGCCCTTCACCTGGAGGAAAAGCTTATCCACAGCAGAGGGGGTGACATGGCCCATCAAAGGGCCCCCCAAAGGGGTCCCCAGACCCTGCACCGGAGCACCAGAGATGATGCAACAGACCCTCAGTGTTGCAAGGGACAGTGTGTCAAGCTGGCCCTCACAAGGGAGGCACGTGGGCGTTCCCACCTGCCCGAAGTATATCTTAATCCAGGAGGATTTTTTACTCCTCTGCGTGTGGCTGCATGTGGCCACATGTGGCCACGTGTGGCCATGTGGTGTGGCATGGCAGCGGGGGACCCTCACCACCCAGAAGACCAGATGGAGGGGAGCAATGAGACGTCGCTGGGACCCTGGGATGGGTGATACGCTTACCTAACCCCTGTCACCTCTCCCTGTCCCCACACCCCCCACGCACACTTCTTTCTCTATGTCTTTCCTTCTTTTCTCTTTCTTTCTCTTTGCTTCTTTTACTATTAAATAAAATACATCAATTTTTTGGCACCAACATCTAATCTCGTTTGGTTTTAATCTCGTTTTTGGGAATATTTTGAACCTTCTCAAAGTTCCATCCAGTTTATGCCCAGAGACTTAGTTTTCTTTGCTCTTCTGGGTTTAAACCAGATCACAACACCAGTATATTGGCAATCATCCAACTTCAAGAAAGTCTGCTTCCCTTTCATCTCTATTCCCATGCACCTGCCTGGTCAGGGAGGGCTGGACACTGACCCTGGATATGTCCATACCTGGTGCTACTCCTTCAGGACACCAGCACAGGTCTCTGAAGAGCTGGCATATGTGGTTGGGTTTATAAAAGGGCTGCCTGCTACCTCTGGCTGCTCCAGCCCTAGCACTGCTCATCTGTGCTGTCCAAATATTCTTCTAACAGCGTAACACTCCTGCAAATATTTTTCCTAAGAAAATGAGCTACAAATTTCAGGCCAAGTGCTGCATTAATCATGGTTTAATCATTTCCCTTGAGTATGCTTTCCATAATGTGTGAGGAGTTCTTGCAGAATCACTGATAAAGGAATTTAGTTATAAGGAAAAGATTCAGCTGTGAGATTCACTTAGTTTGGCTACCTGTTTTTCTTGCTTAGTCACCTCTTTTGAAATGTATTTTCCTTTTTTCTTGACTGCTGTTTCATTCTTTCTTTTCACATTCTCTTTTCTTTCTACTTTCTTTCTCATTTCCTCTTCTTTACTTACCTAGCCCTTTATTTTTCACATAGCTCATACATTTTTTGTATTAGACTTGGTTTTCTTTGAAGATGTGCAAAAGACAAAGACATTTGAAATTTGGGTCTCAAGGGGAAAGACCCTGAGGCACAATTCTCTTGTAACTCCTCAGGGGTCTGAATGGCCTTAGATACTCGTGCGCTTTGATGAAGTCTGATTTTTAAAACCGACATTGACAGTGCCCACTGAAGCTAAGTACTACTGCAATTTTTGATTCTTATCAATGTTAGCAATAGCCAGTGGAGCCTCTCTGTTCTAAAAAATTTTGGCTTTATATTACCTCGGTCATATTCTCATGCTATTTAAGAGTAAGAAGTATGGTGATTTCACTTCAGCAGTGTAGAAGCTACAGTTGTGTGTGTTGAAGCAGCTGTGCAGCACAACCGAAGATGTTGTCGTGTCTCCTGGGCAGGTGTCAGCCAGGTTCCATGTGAAGGGCCTGGGAACTCTGAATTTGCCTATGACAGAAGCATTTTGCTGCATTTAGAGAGAGCTGCTGCTATTACAGCCATGTCCTTATATCCATCTCCCGGCAGAACAGAATAACGCTTTTGCCAAAACTGTTAAAATTGCTTTCACTAAAAAGCAATTTGCTTTCTTTAGCACCAAGAATTTGGTACTCCCAGCACCGATCCTGCCCGGGGAGGGGAGCGGGCAGTCGCTCTCGGGCCGCCCGACGGGGCGGGCGCTCCGCAGGCTCTGCCCCAGGACCGCGGCGCGGCAGGCGGGAGCTGTCCGGTCAGCACCGCCTCGCCTTCGGCTGGTTCTGAACCAGCCAAACCTCACCGCGGGTCGCTGTGAGGGGGCTACCGAGGCCGCCCAGCTCGGCTGTACAGCCGCGCCCGGGGTAGGGGCGGACACGCCGGTGCGGCTCCTGGGGCGGCGCTGCCTCCCGAGCGCCCGCACCGCTCCGGCACTGACCGAGCCTGCCGTGCTTGGGACACGGGTCGGGGTTTGAGCCAGCAGTGCCCTTGTGGCCAAGAGGGCCAGTGGGATCCTGGGGTGCATTAGGAGGAGCACTGCCAGCAGACGTGATCCTGCCCCTCCACTCAGCCTCGGTGAGATGAGTGTATCTGGAGTGCTGTGTCCAGTTCTGGGCTCCTCAGTGCAANGGCGGCGGCCATGCCAGTGCGTGCGGCCGGTGCTGAGTCAGGAACAGGCGTCCCCAACTCCCCCTCCGAGACCATGGAGGAGCTGGAACACACCTGCCCACAGCCTCGCCTGGTGAGTCGGGCCCGGCCGCGGCCCGCTNTCTAACAAGGACAAGCTGAGGGAGTTGGGCCTGTTCAGCGTCTACAGGAGACAACTGAGAGGGAACCTCATTACTGTGTATAAATATCTAAAGGAGGGTGCCAAGAGGATGGAGCCTTTAGGAGGCTCCTCTCGGGGTTGCCAAGCTTAGGACAAGAGGCAACGGGCAGAAACTGATGTACAGGAAGTTCCACCTGAACATGAGGAGAACTTCTTTCCTGATCAGGTGACCGGTCACTGGCACAGATTGCCCAGAGAAGTTGTGCAGTCTCCCTCACTGGAGATGCTCAAGAACCTTCTGGACGCAGTCCTGTGCCATGTGCTCAGGGTTGGCCCTGCTCGACCCGGGAGGTCGGAGCCGGTGACCCCCGCGGTCGCCTCCAGCCTGGCCCATCCCGGGGTCCTGTGACTCGCGGGGGCGGGGCCCGCCCGCGGAGCCGCCGTGGGCAGCGCGCGGTGGCGCGGCGGGTCAGCAGCCAACCAGGAGNCCGCCTCACGACGGGTCCCTTTGTGCCACGCCAGGGAAATGGCGAGCGAAGGCTGTCCGAGGTGGGCTGTGCCGTGCCGTGCAGGAACTCGGGGCAGTGCGGTGACAGCCAGGCAGGAGTCTTGGTCCGCCCGTTAAAAACCCGGATCCCCCGCGCTCCTGACGGGTCAGGGCGCGCCCGGGCACCGGCGCGGTTGCGGCATGTGTGCGGGTGGCGGGAGGCGTGTGGTGGCAAAGCCGTGTTACGATCTGAAAAGCTGCCTGTTTCCAGTAGTGAATGCGGAGGAGCGGCCCGCGCTCCAAGGAGCCGGCGGCGGGGAGCGATGGCCGGTCCCAGCCTCTCCCGGTGCCGCTCCCGCCGGGAATGGCAGTCCCCGGGGGCTCCTCAGTGACGGCCCGGCTCCGCTCTGCCCTGCGGGCCGGCTCTCGGCCGGGTTACTGCGCCCAGGAATGGCAAATCCTACTTTTCTCAACTTTAAAGGAGTCCGGTGAGGAGTTGCCCGTTCGATTCAGGATGTGTAAGGAAGAGGAGAGTGTCGGAGAGCTGCGGTGTTTAGGGGGGCAGGAGAATGAGGGAGGGCCGGGAGAGTGACACTTAAAATAACTCCTCTGTTCTTTGCTTAAAGACTCCCTCAGACTGTGTTTATAAGACTGCTGTACCCCAAGAGTTCAGGTTCTGAGAGCTATCCTTCTTTTCATGTGCTCACTTAACAGATTTAAATAAGAAGCAAGGAAACATTTGAAATATTTTATTATTCCCAACAAGAAAGATCTCTCCTTACCCCAGCATGGTATGCACCATTGGCGAGGTGGTAGAAAGTTAATAATAACAATACATAAATCCAGTCACAGAGGCAGTGTCAAGATGTGACAATGCATGATGTATGCAACAGTTTAGTACTGGAAATTTGATCATTTAACACCAGAATTCAGTCACAGTGCTAATTAAAACATATTTAAACATCAAACTTGAGTAATTAAATTCAACACTGTAGTTGAGGCATTGTTCTGATATGACAAGAAATAGCAACAGTCATTGGAGCTGACCTAAATTAATGTTTTCTTCTTGCTCATGTTATAATTAGATTCAGCTTTAAAAAAGACTGTTAATTTGTTCATGGAAAGCTTTTGGAGCTGTTTTAATAAGGAAAGTTAGCTCAGGTGTAGTTACTGCAGTGTGTTCATACAGGCTGTCTAAGATTCCTCTGTCAAAAGCTCATATATAAAAACCTGTTTGAATAGATTACTCTGTGTAATCTGACATTTTAAAAGATTTTAAAGAAAGAAGTGACAATATGATACCAGTATTCACAGTAGCAAGCATTCCAGTATAATTTCTGTGGAAATAAAGGTGACAGTTAGAGTACATGAATGAAACAGGAATTCATTATGATGTTTTAGATCTTCCTGAGTACCAATAACGGACAATAGAGACATTTTGAATAAATACTTGTGAAAGGTGTGTCCTTATGAAGTGATATCTCATCAGTCATCAGATCTGTGTTATCTTCAGGCTGAAAAAAAAAGTTGCCTGGTGAAGTATAATGCAATACACTGAACTCAGAGCAAAGGGAGTGGGGCAAACAAGTGTAGCCAGGCAATGTCTGAAGTGAGAAAAATTAAGGGCAGGTGTTCTGAAGAGTTAAAGTGAATCACCCCTTGACAGATGGTCTAGTAACGTGGACATCAAGTTCGTATCAGATCTTTTTTAAGATCTTCAGCACTTGGTCTGATCTCATCCTTTGAAGGCAGCGTGTGCAGTGGTGGGCCAGTAACCTTGTAACCTAGATTATTAGTGTAAAGGAAAGAGGGTGTCTCAGTTAACATTTTAGTATTGTTTGGACCTCAGGACGTTACCTCAGAATGGCCTTGGTACCTCAGAATGATACAACTGGTGGCAAGTCTGTGATGTTTACAGATGACTTTTTAATGCTGTTCATTGGTTCTCACATATCTCTAAAATTAATTATCTGGGCTTTCAGGTTCTTAATATAGGCTAAGTTGTAGGAAGCAGATTTTCTTGAGAAATGGGACTTCAGAATCACCTCAAATTTTAGAAGATGAAAAGGGGTTGGTTCTTTTCTGAAACTGTTGTCGTCCTTTTCATTAAAACAGAAATTATTTCTTTAAAGCCTTAAAACTGTGAATATATTTAATGGATATCTGCCATTAGACCTCTGATTTTAGGCTATGAAGCCTGCTAGCTTGTCAGGAACTGTAACATTAGGACTAAAGAACCTGTGTCCTTCAAAGATCAGGAAAACAAGGATCACTGAAGGCAGTTCTCAGGTAAGTTTCAATGCGTGTTGAAACCTGATGTTTTCCAGTGCCTGGTACTGTGTTAATTATAAATTGCCATTAATTTTTTTCCCAAGACACACAGTGCATTTTCTTAACCAGCTGGACCATTATTGGGCGTTTGTGTTCCTTCAGTCAATTCCTCTGCTCCATCTCTGACTTAATCTTTGCCTTCTTTATGTTCTCAACTTCCATGTATCTTAATGCCAGGAGAATGTCTCTCTGAGTGACCCACGTATCTTGGTCTCAATGCACAACAGGGAGACAAACCAATAGAGTCACAGGTTTTATCCATAGTGATGATTTTAGGAGTTTTGTAGTCAAGAAAAAAACCCTTACAAATAGCATTTCTCCAATCCTGTTTTGTATCCTTTTGCATTTATCCCTTTTCTCATCTGGACCAAACTACTGTGTTAGGCCACTTTCTCATCTGCTGCTGTCCCATTCATATTCTTAAGCCTCAGAATACCCATGGTTTGGTCATGGGGGCCTTCACTGTTTTCAGCGGGATAAACATGACCTCTGGTCGTATCATGCCACACATTCATGGTATGGCAGTTGTCCCTGGATAACTTTCAGTAAGCTGCAGAGTGCTGTGGGGCTGTGGATCTAATCCTGGGATCCTGCCCTTAGCATTTGCCTGCCTGCATCAGTACTAAAAAGGTCCCTAAGTAAGGCAAGCTCTTAGTTTAACTAAGAGATACCGTAGCAGGAAATACCAAAGAGGAAATACAAAACTTAGTGAAATGATTTGCTTATTTTTTTATAATTTATTTATGTCACTTTGGATCAAGAGGTTGACTTCGGTCCCACATGTGTGTAGCTCCTTTGGAGGTGTGTGTGTGTGAAGGATTGGTGTGTCCTTTGCAAATTACCAATTCTCACCCTGAAAGAAACAAACAGGCATTTCAACACACCTTTTTTCATGAAGACAATTCCACATGGCATCTTTCATAAAAGAAAACAATGGCAGTTTATAAGGACAGTGCTGCAGATAAAGCAAACCCAAATATACATGAAACTTACTTGAAAACAAACTTCAGAATGGACTGCTTGGTCTCATCTTTCCCTTGAACACGCTGAGAGCTTCTCTTCCTTGTATTTCATGTCTCTGTCATCCAACACAGGCATCAGTGGAAACATCTGGGAGAGTAAAGTACTCTTGGGACCTGGGAACCAATGTCTTACTTTCAAAACTCTCAGAGCCTAACCTAGGGTTAGGTAAGTTAAGGGAATGTAGGGCAATGAAACATAGATTTCCATCACAGTACCTACTTTAAGAAACCAGATAAGCAGAAACACAACTGAATTAGCTGGGGTGAGCTACGGGGGAAGAGAAGGAGTAGATAGATATGTGGTTGTTTTGGCCTATGCTCACAGGCACATTGGTAGGTAGAGGGCAAGGCAGGAGGAATTAAGCAGCAGGTTTTATGAATTTAAAGTGAATCTATCTTTAAGATGATGTAAAGAAGCAGGTAAGTGGTTTTTGCAATGGCTGCTCTGCCCTAGGGAGTGCTATCCCAGAAATACTGGGCTGTTTGAGGTTGTGTGGCATCCATACTACCCTTGGATGTCTGTTCTCAGGCAGCTGGAGCTGTGGCCAGATCCCATTTCTTGTACAGGAAGTGGCATTGGGGCCCTTTGTGGAAGTACCCAAATAGTTTGTTGGGGGCTTTTTTCCATCATCATTGCAAGGACAGACTAGCAGTCTATCCATATGGCAGATAAAACATGTTCTGCCAAGGCACTGCAAGTGTCAGGGCCATTTGAGGTTTACCCTTGCAATCCCAACACTGCTCCAAAGCCCAGATTTACTTCTGTAGTGTTGTGAGATTCAGAGGCTACAGACTTTTACAGGTCAATAGGAATTAGGTATTAAGTATCTTGGGGCCACTGAATCTACAATACTTTGGAGAATGAGACTCAGGTACAACTGAAGATGACAGATCTCACATAATTTTAGGTATCAGCTGCTTTAGCCATTTTGTTTATTTTCTTGATTTTTTAGAAGAAATGAAAGTACATTAATTCAATTTTTTTCCCCAAATCATTCAAGTACATTTCTTTTTTATTTTGTTGAGGAGTAGAGGAGAGCATTTTAGTGTTTTCACACACAGGATCTATGTAATGGTTCAAGGAGTGACTCTACTCCTTTAGACAATTTCCTTGTTGCTGCTGTTAAGCAATGAACTCAAACACAAAATCTGAAATAATTGCGAGGAAAGTGTGCATGCCTTGGATTCCTGTACTTTCATCCCTTCAAATTTGCAAAGAATGTTTTAAGAGGTTCTGATGCAACCTCTAGAATCATTTCACTATTTTATCTCCATGAGCTTTCATAGATCTTCATATTCATCTTTCCTGGAAGGTATATGCAATTTTATCACTGGAAGGTATGTGCAATTTTAATCAGAAGAGCCAGTGATTAATGTAGGGGGGGTTTATTGTGGTTAAAGAGTGTCCTGTGCATCTGTTTCTCTCTCACGTGATGTTATGACAGGGGGTCTGCCATCTGTTTACTTCAATGTGGAACTAAGCATAAATAAGTATGTAAATAGCCTTACATTTAAGGAACCCAAAATTACTTTATTTGACTAAATATTTATTTGGTCCTTTAGAAGTTCGGGTTTTGCTCTGGATTAATTTTCATTTTTCATACATGTTGGCTACTATATAAAAGCATAAACCTGTAAAAACGTGCCAAGTGAGGTTTATGCTTGGAGACACGCAGCAATTTTTGCTGCACTTTAAAAAAAATTGCCCACAGACATGAAAAATCTGCTTAGATTTCGCTTTATTACGTCAGAGGATGTGCAGTTTATATATGTTTTGAAATGCTACAGTTTCTGCAAATACATATTGCAATGCATATTTGTCAGATACACAGAACTGCAGATATTTTTTCAGAAGTCAGAAATGACATAACACAGGGAGAAAACATCACATTCTGTATATTGCATTCTGTGCTTGCAAATGCAATGGTATTTTAGAAACAGATTTTATTAGGATAGTATTACCAACTTCTTAAACTGTGCTGTTGCCATTACTACAAAGGTTTGTATCCTATCTTTTAAAAGGAGTGGAAATACATTTTAAATAGATTCTCTCTGCTCCCTCCTCCGGGACATAGACAACATTATAATATAACATATGTATAAAGTGTAAAAAGAACTCAGCACATGCGTGGATGTGGAGCAGAAGAAATACAGAATTAGGAGGGAAGCACTGACTGCACAGGCAGGAATATGTGCAGTGTATACCCACACATCCACAATCATGCACAAACATTCAATACAGCCAGAACTGTCTATCCCAGAGTGTCCTTTGTTTCCATGTAATTTGCTTTCCTGTTTTACACACATATAAACAGATGGTGTAAGGTGAAAACCACTTGAGAAAGGCACTGGATGAATCAGGGATTTTGTAGAGAAGCCCATTGCACTCCCTACGGGAAAATAGATCTACCCAGGGTTTTTCTGCTGACAGCTGAGGAACTGCAGAATACATGTCTCCTGTGCAGGAGGAAAAAAAGGTTTCAGTTTTTTTGCTTCTTCATAGCTTGGTTTCTGAGTAATGGGTTATACAAAATGCTGTCTTACATCTGACATGAAATAATTGATAAATGTATCTCTATAAAGAAGCACAAGTAGAGACTGATTATTGGGCCAAATTCACCCAATAGCTTAGCTATATAAGTGAGTTGCTTTCCGAAGACTAACCCTTGCCTGTGTTAAAGCAGAGTTAGGTTCTTTTAGCCATATATCAGGTGTATAGCTGATGGGAATTTGCAGGTGACACTAAGTAGGGTGGGAGTGTTGATCTGCTTGAGTGTAGGAGGGATCTACAGAGAGATCTGGACAGAATCAACAATGGGCTGAGGACAACTGCAGGAGCTCAGTAGGGGAAGTGCCACGTCCTGCATTTGGGTCACAACAACCTCATGCAACATTACAGGCTGGGGGAGGAGTTGCTTGAGAGCTGCCCAGTGGAAAGGAACCTGAGGGTGCTGGTCACCAGCCACCTGAACGTGAGCCAGCATGTGCCCAGGTGGCCAAGAAGGCCAATGGCATCCTGGCCTGTATCAGCAATAGTGTGGTCAGCAGGACCAGAGCAGTGATTGTGATCCTTACTCAACACTAATGAGGCCACGCCTCGAGCACTGTGTCCAGTTCTGGGCCCCTCACCTCAAAAAGGATACTGAGGTGCTGGTGTGTGTCCAGAGAAGGGCAGTGAGGCTCGTGAAGGGTCTGGAATGTGTCCTGTGAGGAATGGCTGAGGGAGCTAGGTTTGTGTAGTCTTGAGAAGAGGAGGCTCAGAGGGAAGCTCATCGCTCTCTACAACTGCCTGAAAGGAGGGTGTAGTGAGGTGGGAGCAGATCTCTTCTGCTGTGCCTGCCGTGAAAGGATTGGAGGAAATGGCCTTAAGATGAGAGAGAGGAGATGCAGATTAGATATTAAAAAAAATACTTCCACTGTTAGGGTGGTCAGACATTGAAATAGGTTGCCCGGGGAGGTGTGGAGTCACCATCCCCGGAGGTGTTCAAGAGGCATCTGGATCTGGCGCTGCATGGTGTGGTTTAGGGGTTACAGTGGAAGTGCTGGGTTGACAGTTGGACTGGATGATCTTAAAGGTCTCTTCCAACCTTAATGATTCTGTGATTCTATACAGTAATGTACAAGTAAAAAGAAATGCATAATAGACATTCAAAATACAGGAGCTGACGTTATCTCGTTTCTGAATTGACCAATAAAACACAGAGTGGCACTAGAGCAGTGGTTACACATTTTTGGTCTGTTGACCATGGCCAACCTTCAGCATTACTCCTGGGCCAGCAAGCACTTGCCACTAGGTAGCAAGTCACAAATGCCCCACGGACAGTTTGGTTCTTTGAGATGGCAGGCTGACGATTGGTAACCATTGCCCCTTTGAAGGAGCCACAAGCTTCTTTATCCTGGAATGCTGTGTATCCTTCCCCAGTGCTGGGATATCTGACAACTTTCCTGTCTGTAGCCATCACGACAGGAGAACATCCAGGCTCACGGGCTGCACAGTGCCCTAGCTGCAGTTTGCTCTTTCAGTGAGTCCTGCCTGGATCACTGGCACACAGTGCTCCTTCCGCCTGTGCCAGGGGAGCAGGCTTAAGTGGATAAGTTGCCAAGAGTTGCATTTTGCTTCCAGCTGGTGTTCATGGAGGTTGAGGTGCTTCATCGACAACTCTTTCACTTGAACTCTACTTGACTTGGGGCCCATCCTACCTCTGGGTTGATTTTGTTTTCTAAATAATGTGTTCCAGTTCAGTCAAAAGTCATGGCTGTCATGCAGGAATCTTGTCACAAAATTATTTGGCCTTTTGCAAATATTAGACTAGATTACATAATAGTTGTTCTAGTTTCATAATCTATGGATCTCTACATATATACATCATTGTGCTTCTTGAAAAGGCAGTGTAAGCTGCTTTTCTTCTGCAGTACCTTCAATTTCTAATTGCATTTTGCACTTAATCATTACTGACTTAATACTAATGATGAGCAAAGTGTATTTGATTGGAGATAAAGCCCAGAAAGAGCAAATAAGATAATTTGAAATGCTTGCAAACAGAATGCTGAAGTTACTGTTCTTAAAAGGTTAGTTTGCCATATTTTTAGTTTACATCCACCTCCCTGAGTCAGCAGAACTGTGGGAGAACAGGCTAGACTTTTTTTGATTCTGGCATTAATATTAGAACTGTTCGTGAAAAGTTTACCAGGAGACAACCACCAGTAAGATTCAATTACAACTTAAATGCTCGTAAATTTACCTGTTTGGGTCAAGGTTATGTACCCAAACAGGTAGGAGACAATGTGGTTTTCATTTTTGACAATGTTTGCTCCCTGAGCCTCTAAGAGAAGGGCTTGGTAGTCCTTAACACAACTGTTCCACTTATGAAAAGTTCATACCTCAGAAACTTGGCACATATTTTTAGTTACTTTTCAATAGTTCCGATTGTTTTTTTTCTTAAATATTCCTTGAAACTGATGTCAGTGTTTCCTGCTCTGTAATTATTGTTTCCCAACATTAGGGGCAGGTTCCCAACATAATTGTTCCTCATATGGGTAGACCTTACCTATGTGATTTGTTCCACTTACCTGTTGAAATCACTTACCTGTTTTAAGTAGTGCCTCTGAGACAAAAGGTGGTTACAGCATCACACCTCCCGCAGAATTTCCCTGCCTGTTTAATTCTGTCATAAGCACAGGCCCAGCCTGCTTTAGCAAGTGTTGCCTCTGTAGCTGTACCAGTTCATGATCTGAAATTTCATTTACTTTCGTTGATGGCAAAATCTTAAATGACAATACAACTTCCTCTTTACCGAGAGGAGAGAAGGTAGTGTAATTATGTGACTTAAGAAAAAAAAAAGCAGCAGCTCCTTCCATTAGCTGTGCTTCCTGCAGTCACCGTGCAGGCAGAGTTAAAATGGCAGGTGCACTATGGCATGGATGGGACTACATCTGCCTCCTTAAAAGAATGTTTCTGTCTTCCTTGCTGCTGTGTAAAAAACCCAACCCAACTACCAAACATACAGAAAGCAAAAACAATAACACAACAGGCTGTAAACAAAAGAGAGGGTGGGGAGGTGCTTGAACAGGTGTTCTTGACCTCTTATTTCAGTGGTCGGACTCCTCTGCCTCTACAAATCACCAACAACTTCCCTTTTAATCATTAGAATCACAAGCATGAGTGTTTATCATATGCCTAGGAGCTAAGTTAAATGGCTACAGTAGTTTTAGAGACTGTGAAGAGTGATAATAAAAAGGCAGCATCAAGATACCCTTGAAAGTAAGCTGCTTCTAGCTGTCATGTAGGGTTTCTTCATGAAGTGTCCAGGCCCCAGAACCAGCTCAGGGCTGCCAGCCACACTGTGCCCTCTCCTCTGGGCTACTGTCTCAGCAAATAGAGAGCCATGGTTTCCAAAGACTGCTGGTGCAAATGGAGCTGTGAGGTGCTTGCTGGGAAAGCCCCCATTATCTACCTTCCATCTTTTAATGTCCTGAAGTTTATTGAATATCATTCAATTCTTTTGCAAATTTCCTATAAACCAAGTGAGACATTATTTAAATAGAATGAACAGCTTCTAATATGCACAGGTTACTAAATATGATGGTTTCATATACCTTCATTTTACTGAATGCTGTGTCTCAATTTCCTGGGAACAGAACTCCTATTACAAGAACTTTTTATCATCTTCTGAAGTAAACAAGTCCTAATATTAGTAATATTAGTAACAAGTCCTAATATTACAATGACTTCTCCATTTGTGACATGTAATAAGCTTTCTCTCATGTATTACTACAGGATGTTGCAGGTCTCCAGAGCTTACCTTGGTCCAAAATACAAGGCTAATTGCAAAATATAAATGCCTAGAATATAAGGAAGGCAGAGATGAAGGGAAAAATCTGTCAGAGAAAGACAGAAGTACAAAGTCTTTGTTCAACCATCTGAATATTGGCAAAACTATAGCAGACTTCAGAAGTACTTTAATGGATTAACCAAAATGAAAAAGCTGCTATGTAAATTGCTTGCTGTCTTCTCACAATTTTAGTTATTACTGTCAAGAAACTGGAAAGAATACAAGTAATTATATACAAACTGAAAAGGTTTGATAAATTATTTCTGGGTTTTAATAATTTCTTGAACTATTTTATCTTATGGGCTTACATACAAACCAAATGGTCTCATTTTACTCATGTTTTTGTTAAGCTTAGCAATAGTTTTTCTAGGACAGATAAAATAGTAGTGAGTAGTCATTTGGAAGCTACTGCCATAGATTTCCTTTGATCTGTCAGCACATGGGAAAGATGCATTTCTCTATATGGCTTTGATAGAATATGGCTGATTTTAATCTATTGCATTTGATGTATTTTCATATCAAGTAACTGAGAGGTCAGAGAGTAAGGGAAATATTGACAGGTCTGGTTCTAAGCCCTGATCTGTAAAGTGAGCTTTAATGATGATCATTTATAAAAGCTGGATGGATGGGTATCTAATAAAGGTTGTTCTCCATTGAGCAGAGACTGAAAGAAAAATCTCAGTGTTGCAAAGGTGGTTACATGGATGAAAAGCACCACTGTGTTTGCCTGGGGGGAAAAAGAGATATCTTCCTTCAAACCAGGCCTATTTTCTTCAAATAACCTCCAAGAAAGCAACCTGTGCCAAGCTAGGAGCTGATTACCAGTTGCAGGCCTCAGACCATAGCCATTATTGTTTTAACATTTCTGCCTTCCTCTTTATCTCAGCAGGAACCAGGCTGTATGGGCTGCTGTGTAACTTGACCTTGCTTGGAGATAAAAGACAGATTAGCACCCAGCAATAGCAAAGCCAGAAGCAAAAAGACAGTATTTAGAAAATAAAGGAAAAAGCTGGCACTATATGATTATGTGTAATGTTCTACACTGTGCAGCGTGGGTGGCCTGATGAACAGTTCCTATCCATGAAACCCAGACAGAAACTTGGGCTTGGTCATAGTTTCTCCATTTTTAACCTTGTCTGTGCAGAGATGCTGTCATTTTCATCATGAAGATGCTAATGATGATGACTATTGTGAACGTTTGAGAGTATGGGAAAAAAAAGAAAGAAAAATGGAAAGGAAAAAAATAGAAACCTACATAAAATTGAATTACTTGCAGTAAACAAAATGAATAGCAAATCAGCACAAAGAAATGGATATGAATCTTTTAAGTCTTTGTTGTTGTTTTACTACTGTCCTCTGAGCTTTCCATGTAACAAACCAGTGAGCCCAGAGATCAGCAGCAATCAGTCATAAAGTGTCTCAGGGATGCTAAAGAATGCTAAGTGCTCAGTGGTTAATCATTCAGCATCAAAAATCTGAAAAAACAGTGTCAAGTCAAAAAGAGATTCTGTTATGATCAACCATGGGTACTCAAACCGGTGTAACAATTGTACATCAGATGGTCACTGTCAGAACCCAGCCGAGCCACAGCTGCACAGCCATGAGGTCCCAGTTAAATCATGGTGGAGGCAAAGTGACAGATTTCCTTTGGCTTTTCTCAACCACCACTTCATCTGAAAAACAAAGCAAACCAAAACTCAGCTATATTTTCATAAAGATTTCAAGCCAAAAGCTGTAGAAGTGTGTTTTTTTCATATCAGACCATATGGCGGATAATAAATATCCGAGGGTCTGATGGCTGATAACTTCCTACAAAGGCATGGGCAGAAAATACAATTTCAGTAATCAAGTTCCCTGACAGATAATGCCACGTCAGTCTTCACACATCCTCACTCTGTCTCATATATCTTTAGGTTATAAGCTCCTCAGAGCAAGTACCCTTGCGGTGCTCTGATCACAGTTAGAGTATTTTAGTCCTATTACAGAATGTGTCAGACCAAAAGGAGTTGCAGCTCAGTCAGCTCTTGTTAAATGGGACTTAAGGTTGGATCCTTGCTTTTATTTTGAATGGCTTCTCAAAATTATAGGAGATTCTGATTAAAACCACAACAAAAGAACCTCTACTTTCAATTATCTGTACGGATGCCAGTAGCAGGAAAGGGTGCTTGTTAAGAGGTGGCTCATTTGCAGCTTTTTAAGTCCCAGTTAGTTTTTCCAGCTGTTACTTACAGGTAACAAAATATATTTTCCATCTTGGGCCTTTGGAGTCACTGAGAAGGGTTAAGCTGCTCAAACCATCCACCCTGACTTTGTTCTGCAAACATAAAAATTGTGTGCCTTCACCCACCTCAAAGATGACCAAGCTTCTCTAACAGAGACAAAGAATTCAGTTACGTGACATGTTTGAAAAGCTTTATTTTCCTCACCATTTTACCTTGTGTGAATTATGCATGCTCAGGAGTGACCAAAAAGCAAAAATCTCTAGAGAGCAAACCAGCATGAAGTCTGGTTACAGCATTCTGCCACAGTTAAATGGTTCTTTTATAACTACTTGGTGGTGAAAATAAATTTACTTCCTTTGTGTTTTTACCTCCTTCCAGACTCTGACGGCGCCTGCTCCATTCGCAGATGAAACAAGCTGTCAGTGCCAAGCCCCGCATGAGAAGTTAACCATTGCACAAGCCCGCCTGGGAACACCAGGTATGTGGAGAGAGCTACGTCCACAGGATCATGGGCATTCCCAAAGCACTGATTCTTCCATGCAAACATCAATTAATGCTTATTTGTGCCTCCTATTCAAAAGCAAAGGCCTGATGTCTGGTGCTATCAACTAACGGAGAAGAAACCAGCAGCTACAGAGCCATTATATTCTATTAGAGAGACAAGAGAATTTCAAGTTAGAGTTTGATGTTTTTGTGGATGTTGGTTGGAAGGCTGCCTTACCAGCCCACTCCAGCCAGCCTGAAAATTGTGTTATGTAGTAGCTACCTTCTGGATTCTCATCTCATACTGCCTCTGTATGCTGGAAAACTCTTCTTTCACTGATGTTCCTGTTGATCACATCAGACCTTCAGTGGCCTTAAAGGTTACTTGCCAATTTCTTAATCTGGGCATCTTTGATTGGGCTGGGGAAGCAGGATGATTTCACATAAATCCCTAAATGCATCCTTCAGTCCCCTTCTCCTTTTTCAGGAGATTATTTTTTAAAAGCCTTTGTTTACTTATTTTATTTATTTAAAGTAAGCTTTTAAAATATGTACACATTATAGGAGCAAGCTGCAGCTTTCCAGTCAGCTCTGCAATGAACAATATTCTCCCATGGACCCTTGGATGTCCTGACTGCAGAGACATCTCTCTGCTGTCTCTGAAACACAGTCCATGGAGCATGGAGCTCTGTTGCTTTCATCTCCACTGTGCTTTTGCTTGGAGGTGGCAAACCATGTCATTTGAGAAAGCAAGTCCTTTTTCAGTCTGGAGGCTGCTGCTGAACGTGCTGTACCAAAAGAGTTATAAGGGTGATAGCACGAGAAAAAGAAGTTACAGGCTCATTAGAAAGAAGAACTTGGGGAAAGTCTGCAAAAGGGAAGTGAAAGGTTTACGTAGAAGAGGTAAGCAATAAATTTTTGCAGCAGTAAACTGTGGAAAAAAGTCAAGGCAAGAGGGAAGGGAAAGGGAGATGGTGGGAAAAAATGCATAAGGCATAACTGATTAGAAAGGCAGAGAGAAAAGAACAAGACATATGGTGGAACTCCGAATGAGGCAGGAAGATGACATTTGTTCTAAATTAGAATATGGGGATGATGGATGATAATAAATAGGGTAAGTCTGCGAGAAAACCACAGAGAGTACAAAGAACGAGTAATGTGCAGTATCAAACACTGCAGGTTCACCTGTGGTGCTTTTGAATATCAGAACTGTGGTAAATCTCTGCAATCATCTGATCTGGGAGCAAAAAGCCCTCCAGTAGAATTAAGTGCAACTTAAAGTGTTTGGGGTCTGAAAAATCAGTGTTGTGTTTTTCTCCACAGCTGACAGACCAGTCAGAGTGTATGCAGATGGGATATTTGACCTCTTCCACGCTGGCCATGCTAGAGCTCTTATGCAAGCCAAAACTCTATTCCCAAATAGCTACTTATTAGTAGGAGGTAAGATCAGAGTGATTTATTGCACTGGATTCTGTGCTTCACTATCAGAGGGTTATTGCTGTGCTCCCACCTCCAGCTGTTTATACACTATGACTTGAATGCTACTTTGACTCAGGGGCTTTCTTTAGGTGGTTTGCCTTGAATTACATCTTACAATTGCATCAATTAAAGTAAATGTCAAATTCTGCCTTCAGCAGTACAGGCACAATTCCCATTCTAGTTAAAGCAGGTGCCTGCATGGCTCTGAGCTTAAAATAGCTCCATATGAATAATTTACCTTTTTCAGTTATTTGCTCAAAATTGTTCAAAGATGGAGATGAGTGAATGAGAACAACCATTATTTGTTTCTAGCTCATTGGTCCCTTTGCCAGCCAGGCACAGCCCATGACCTCTGCCTGCCAGGTCCAGACCCAGCCTTCAGCATCATCACACAAGCTAAGTCTGGCCCATTGTCATTGAAGACCCAAATGTAGGTCATGAGTGAAATGTAATTTCGGTTCACAGGTGTCCCCAGGCAGGTTACTTTCTTAATTTTTTTTTTTTTGCTGTGAAGATCTTTTCTCGCTGTGTGCCTGGCTACCAGCTGTTCAGCAGTTGTCCTGTGCCCGAGGAGTCACTGGAGGGTGGCTTTTTCCTGCCTAGTTGGCTGTGCAAGCCCTATTCTCATGAAGCCTCAGAAATGTGCAGTTTGGTTCCGTTTTTCTTGCACCTCCAGGGTTGAGATGATCCTCGCAGAAACTTTTCACAGCAACCTTCACTGAGCTGCTCAAATGCTTTACAGTGAACATGAATGCAACCTTCAGACACTATTAGGTGCATTGTTTTGCATTTGTCCCAAACAGTTGAAAGGGGGAAAAAGATCCAACACAGAGGAGAAACAAAATCTTATTATGAACACATTTTTTGGTTTTACTCAAGTTCATGAATTGTGGCAGTTCCCATGGAGCTTCCCATGAGGTAAAGGACAAGTTCCTTTGTTAGGAAGGAAACAGTAAGGATTCTCTGGTTTCATGCTGAGCCAGACACCTTGCAGAAGAAGCAAGTGGAGGTGCATGACTGTGAGATTTTTAAAAAATGCAAGTTATGTACATTTTGTTGTAATTTTTAAAGGATTAGGGGTTGCCCCAGATAAAGGAAGGAGCTTTGGGGCAAAAGCCTAGCTCCTTTGAAATTCATGGCATAGCTTCACTTAGCCCTTATTTTTGGAGTGAAGGACAAAGCAGCCAGCACTCATCAGCATCTTCTCCCAGCAAGGTGCTGTGTGTTAGCATGTTTAAAAAATGGGCACCTTCCCACACCCACATACAATTTGTGCTGCAAAAGCACTGGTGTCATATGTCTTTGTGGGCATCACAACCAATCTCTTCTATTTCTTGTTGTAAAGACAATTATTTGGACCTAAGATCACTTTTCTTTTTAAAACAGATATTTATACCTTCCAAGTCAGTCATTAGAGCAGGATGACAGATTCAAAAGAAGTACAAAGAAAGACACTGTGTCTGCATTGTACATGAACAAATAGTAATCAGAAAATAAAATCAAACCTTTCTTCAGAATTCAAGCAAAAATTACTGTTTTCCAATAATTTTGGTAGACCTTTTCTTCCAGGAGAGGGTAGCCTAAAGATGTTGTAAAGGCTGTAAATAAATACAAATACAGTCTCTGAAGGTATCTTTCTACTGAAAATGCTTTGATCACCATTAAATTTCTTGTTCAGCAGGCATCAAAACTGACATAATAGGATAGAGTAGCATTTTGCTTGCTGAAATTCATACATATGTTATTATCTGGCTTGGAATTTTGCACAAGCTTCAGGGCTATCTGAGCCTTTCTACATTTTTCCTATTTTAAGAGTCCTTAATGACCATCACAGCAAGAACATCCATTTCAGATCTCAAAAAAGACTGCATCTTTGCCTGCGGCTTGCCTGATAGGTTGATGTTTTCAAATTAGAAAGAAGCAGCAGCTGTAGGGCTACTCTCACACTTCACTGCAGCACTAGTAATGTTGCACTTATCATTTGTCAAGTACATTTACAGACAAGTGAGATCCAAAGGCACAGGTTTGACCTGCGGTGAAGGACAACCACTGGCAGCCCAGCTATAAATGGGTATCACATTATTCCATGTGAGGTGTCAAATGCCTATTGTAGCTGTAATGTTGGATAGAGACGGTTGTGGAGAAGGTCACCGGTTTTTACACAACTTCATGTGGGTAGAAAGATAATATCTAACTTTTACAGTCCTCTGGTAATGTGGGTGTTGCTGCCCCTCATTTTAAAAGCAATGTGACAAGGTATTGATACATCCAGAGTTAAAGATGCAGGATTTCTAGACCTTTAACTGCTCATTTCACTAGAGCATATGGCTTCTCCCAGTCATTTCCGTGGGGCTTCCTTCTGCAACTTCCCATTTGAACACGGCACAAACACATACTTCTCTTTCTGTGAAACCTGCTGAACTCCAAGATCAGAGACAGATTCCTATAAAGTTTTCTATGACTTGTTTTCCATCAGGGTTTATTTAATGAGAAGCCGTCCCACTGTGATTTTGAACTTTGTTGGCAAATTCACCTTATAGAGTGTTGTTTACATAAAAATAAACAGCAGGAAGAGGAGGCCCAGAGAGGCTGAGGGGTCTCCATCTTTGGAAACTCAACTGGACATGGCCCTGAGCAACCTGTGGTTGACTCTGCTGGGAGGAGGGGGTTTGGACTGGGTGATGTCAAGTGGTCTTCCTGCCTCGACCATTTTGTGATACCTGAAGTTAGTGAGCACGCTGTGATTGTCCACCCTGTGTTCTTTGATTGGTTTCAAAGCATTGGCCATCACCCCTGAAATATCACAGCTCATGAAATCCCCACTTGGAATGTGGTTTACCTTAGCATGTAAAGGATACCACCTGAGATGTCCTGCAGTATCCTACTTGGCCTCTGGCTGCAGCTCCAAAAAGAGAAGGCTCTCTCATTATTACACAGTTGTATCTGCCAACCCCAAGCACAACTCTTAGATGCCCGGGAACACCCCAATAATCGCTAAGCTAATAATTAGGTGCTTAGTGGATTTATCTAGCAGTAATCAACTCCTGGTTGTGCTAATTTTACTGAATGTGGAGCCATTTTGCTCATACATCTATATTTTAGTTTGCAGTGATGATTTAACTCATAAATTCAAAGGCTTCACTGTGATGAATGAAACGGAACGATATGAAGCCCTCAGACACTGTCGTTACGTGGATGAGGTCATCAGAGACGCACCCTGGACACTGACACCTGAGTTTCTTGAAAAACATAAGGTACATTTCTCCCCTTATCTCTCCCTTCCCCTTTGTAGACTGACAGTTGAGAATAAGCAAGTCTGAAATTCTATTAGGTGGAGCAAATTACTTAATTCAGTTAATTCCAGTCACTGAAATTAGGTACATAGCATTCCTTGCCTCCACCTCTGTCAGAAAACGTTATATTTATTTTGCCTTTTTTTCTCAGTATGCTGAGATGATTTCTCTACTGGGATTTTTGAAGGATAAAATAACACCAAAAATTGACTTCCAGAAAAGGAGATGGTGAACCAGGAAAGTTGTCACCTAGTGACTGAAGTCCTGAATTAAAGGCATGTTTCTTATTAATGGCAACAGATGCAATATGTAAAAATACCATGTGCCCTCTAAAAGGCAGGATAGAGTGTTTAACATGCTATTGATTGCCTTGCAACATATATGAATCTTAACAGAGGCATAATTAACTGGGATATATTTTAGTGTCCACATCAGTGGGTGACAAAATGACAGTACTAGATATACATGAGTATATGCCCAGCCCTAAGGATCCAAAATCAGTTATCCTGCCTCCATGGTTTTGAAAGCCAAGGCTTCACCACTTGCTTCTGCAGTAGGAATAAAAGCAGGAGTATGTGTCTTGGGTTTTGTACTGCATATCACACTGAGCTAGTCAGAGTGATGTGGTAGTGGCAGCGCTTTTGGAAAGAAGGTATCTGTTTTCTCATAATTGATCATACAAGACAGCAGTTGCAGGCCCAAATCTAGTACAATATACTTGGTGATGGCTTTAGGATGAGAATGTCAAAAGCAAGTTAGCTGAAGTCAAGAAAAGAGATAACTCTCCATAACAATCCCCTAGTGAACCAAAATTTGGTGATGGTGGGATGTGATTATTCTTCTGTTCACTGGCAGATTGACTTCGTAGCACATGATGACATCCCGTACTCTTCCGCTGGATCGGATGATGTATACAAACACATAAAAGAGGCAGGTAAGGGCAACTTTACATTTTTATCACCTTTCTTTTCAACCTCAGCTCAAATTCTTTTACTCTCTTTTAATCACAGCTGCTGGGAGAGAGGCAGTAGAGATAATATCACATTGTCTTACATGCTAATGATAGGTACTGCTGACTTGAGCAGAAAGATTCACTTTGGAAAAACCTCAAAAGACATCCTTGGCTGAATTCCTGCCATAATCCCAAGGAAACCATTCAGATCTAGCACAAAATAGTCCCATCTGGGTTTTTAAAACAGTTTTGTGGTGCTTGACAGAGACTTTTGAATGGATGAAAATGAGTTCAGTTCCCACAGCAGCCCAGCCAACTTTAGTCAGTTTTTGATAACCACAAGCTGATGGCTCCTTGACACATCCCAGTCCTGAATATGGGCAAGCAAAGGCAACCTTCAGGAGCCATTAGGATCCACTTGCACTGAGGGTCCTTTTCATTACACTGGCAGAGGGTTTAAGTCAGTATCAGACTAATTAATTTGCCATGACTATTTAGCAGTTTGGTTGACTACCATATTACATTGAACATGAAGATGCTGAACTCATTAGGAGTTTGTATCTCTTTGGTTCAAGGAAGATGAATTAGATTTGAGGAGGTAACGTTAAGCCACTGTTTGCCAGCAGTAGCTATCCTAACACAGTAAACAGTGCAGGAGGAGGAACAAATCACATCCTTCTTCTCCTGCTCCCTGGAGATGCTGCTTTGAACCCTGGCAAATCAAGCCTCTTTCTGTTCTGCCTAAATATGTATATTGGAGGCTTGAAAAAATTCCAGAGCAATCTGCCTGATGGTAATATGTCATGCAAAGTGATCTTCCCAAGCTATACAGTGACAGCTACAGACCAGGTATTGACCTGACCTGAAGGAATAAGCTTTTTATAGCAGCAGTTCTTGATCTTTTTCCACTTGTGAATCTCCCTGTGGTATCAGACTTAGAACCCTCCTTTGGGAATGACTGTTCCATAGTTTCAGAGCCAACGCTAGCTTTCCTTCAGTAGGCAGTGAAAAAAAGCCCCTCTGGTAAAAATGGCTCACCAAGGGACATACTGCACACATGCTGGACAGGCAGCTATTTTGCTTTTCTTCTGTAAGGTGCTGAGTGCACAAGACAACATGACAGGAGCTCTTGGTGTCACTGGATCCTTACCAGACTGGGTGTGAGGGTGCCCAAACCTGGCACACCCTTCTCTGCTGTTGTTGGGCACAGGCGTGGTGCACACACGACCCAGTGAAAAACTCAGACTTTACAGAAGAGAGTACAGTCTTGCAGCTTCAGGGACTTGTGGTCTGTTGTGTCTGTCACCACGAGATACCAGAGAAGCATCTTGAGTCTTGTATGGCTGAATTTTGCTACATATAAACTGGGAATAATTTTAACTTATTTGTGATGAGTTTTGAGATCTAGTGCTGTAATAGTCCCTAACGCTCCAGAGCAGCATTATTACAATAATGAATTTCTCCTTTGTCTGAGGGGTTTTGTTTTAAATAGACCAGTGCTGTTGATGCATTTGTACATTTTTCCGTAGTTCTGGTACTTCCATTATCCCACATCAGGTTGTTGGAGAGCAGAAAAGCAGATAGGAACCATGGAGCTCCTTGGGTAGATTTTCATGGGCTCCCAATTCCCCACTGCCTTCAGTGGGTGGGAGGGCGAATGGGCAACAGTGAGCTGGGTAGCAGTGCACTGACTAAACCTCTGCACATCTGTGAACAATTAGCTTGGGAAAGATGGATCAGTCCAACACATGAAGCATATGAAAGCAAAGTCAGTGACTAAGGGTAATGTTCACCTACAGTTCCACTTTCAGCTTAACAAAGGTGGGATTTGGATTTTGTTCATGTATTCTTGTAACTCCTATCTATAAAGGTTTCTGTCTCAAAGTGGGTTTCACTGCTTCCAAAAATAGTTTCCTGAGTGACTGGTGCAAGCCTGAAAAGCAACGATCAGGGAAACATGTCTGCTCATGATTAAAGTAATCTATTTTTTAGCAGGGTATTAATTAGAGATCAGAAAGAAAAAATATCACATAGCATTTAGTCCCAAGAGGCTGCTAAGCTTCTTGATTCCTTCTCTGAGTCTTTTTCTAATCCTGTAAAATTAGCTACCAGTGCCTGCTTACTTCAAGTGAATGTGTGAGGATTAATTTACCAGGAGCTGTAACAGTGTTTTAAGACAAAGCACTACTTTTTTTTCCCCCAAACCATCTCCAGTCTTCTCTCTCTCCCTCCCTCTCTCTCTCTCTTTCATCAGCAGCTTCATGTTGCAATTCCATATAAGTGATAGTAGTAATTTTTTTGTAGCCCTAAATAAGTACTAAATCAAGGTGTGCCAGCACTCTGCTACTCTTGCATTTGTGAATTCCATTAACAGTTCAGGTGCTCCTGCCTTGGTGAGGAGCAATTAGAAAGTGACATATATCTCAGTTGAGTTGAGGAGAATACAAGCAGTATTGATGAATGGCCAGTTTTCTGAGGGACTGATTTGTCAGAGCAGGGAAGATGGTTATGCAGTCACTGATATGGCTGAGTGGACATGAAACACTACCGTTACACTTCACCTTCCTTTTATAAACTACTGGAACTTCCAGGGTGTTTTCCAGTTACTGTAATGCATCTTTTTCCTGGCTTTGGTCAAGGCCAGACAGTGGTCTGTTCTACTCAGCAGAACAAAGACTGTCAGATGGTGCAGCACAGGAGTGGAAATAAAGGAGAGCAGCAAACCTCGCCACTCCTTTGTATAACATAAAATAAGGGCTGTGCTTCTGGAAAGAACTGCTCAGTGAATTGCCATAGCTGTGAAGCTTGGCAATTCACTGAGCAGTTGGCCTTGGCCTTCCTGGCTTGGGAGCCCCTGCCAGTCTAATAACTTCCACATCACAGCTGACACTGTACAGAGGGCAATTTTTAGTCTTTCTAAAGACCTGAGAAAAAATGAATAGTATAGCAACCTTGCCTCCCCCAAACTCACACAGAAACAACAGGAGAGAACTAGGAATAAGGCAGAATTGCAAGCCTCTTACCTTTGCTCAGGCATTTTTGTGTTTATCCTCAGCTATCTGCCACAGTGCCTGGTCCTGCCAAGCTTTATCAGCAGGCTTTCTTTTCCCACTTTGCTCAGGAATGTTTGTACCTACGCAGAGAACCGAAGGTATCTCCACATCGGATATCATCACACGGATCGTCCGGGACTACGACGTGTACGCCCGGCGCAACCTCCAGCGAGGATACACCGCCAAAGAGCTGAATGTCAGTTTTATAAATGTGAGTACATTGATCCACATTTGCTCCTCAAACTAGCATTTTCTCCTCTCCTAGCATCCTCAGTGTAAAGTAAAGGTTAAGAAATTATATCTTCCTCCTGCTGCTTTTAAAATAGCTGGAAAAAACTTAATTTAGAAGAAACTGGTAAGCTGAGGGTAGTTTTAATTGCTCCTAGTAATTAGCAGCTTCATTTCCATCTTACACTTTTAACAAAGCTGCTGCTCCCCCTTCCTCCTTGAGCTGTAGGTGACAATAACACACTAGGAAGGGGCCCACCCTCCCAAGAGAGGATGCTCAATCACTCACCCAGCATGATTTCTTTCTTTATTCCTATTCCAAGAAGGCAGCCCAGAGAACATGGATTTTGAGATCCAAAGTTTCCCTAAAATATGATAGGATTAAAAAAACCAAGAAAACAAAAACCAAAAAAAAAAGCCTAACAAAACCAATCACAGAGCAGTGAGATTGCTAGGGAAAGCTAAAATGGTTTTCAAAAGACAAGGAAGTATGCTAGGAAGCTGGTGCATAAATGCTGCTGGTGTAGAGCTCAGAGGCCACAATGGCAAGAGCGCCATGTGAAAGGATGGCTCAGATTATTCATCTTCCACATGCAGACCTGCCCCTCCAATGAAAAGTAAACACTTTACAGAAATTAGACTTCACCTTCCTTCATTTTCTGTTTCAAGTCTTGACTTAAAACCTCAAAATAACCCAGGTAACTGCAGTCTCCCTTGTGACTGAGATGGCTCACAGCAGGATTTCTCACCTCCCTCCCCGGAACTTGGAAACCCCCTTGTGAAGGACTGAATTGTGTCATTTCATTAGCGTTTAGTTTACCTGTTTCTTATTTTGAAGTCTGGCAGATAAACCCCAGATCACAGGGCATAAATATTTATTTCACTGTGCTTTTTTTTAAAGTCTTCTACACTTTTAAAAAATCCTGCTTGTAAGTACTCCATCCAGAAGGATCACTATTGCAAATACCCATTAAAATAAGGCATGCTGGATGCCTTGGGGGTTCTCAAATTTACTCTTGAGCAGCTCTGAGGTTAAGATACTGTTCCATGAGTTATGCTTCCCCCCATATCAGATGCTGATGTCTCCTTAAGAACCTCCTGACATATGGTTGTTCAGCTTGCAGTAATTTAAATGCAGAAATACTGATTTGCAGAGAAATTTGATTTACAGAGACTGTTTGTATTTGAAAATTAAATCCCCATGATTTCACAAAGCAGAAGAGCACTGGTTTCCTCATTCAAGGAAGGGCTGATCACCTTTTAGGTGCAGAGTGAGTTCTTTGGACCTTGGGGATTTTGTTTGTGCTTTGCCCTGCAAAGACAGTTCTTTTAGTGATTTGTGAGCTAGAATAAACCCCAATTCAGTGCTTGTTTTTAAAGTAAATTCAAATGGCCATTAAATGGAGTTAACAGAGAATTAAAAGCCGATAGTGCTCTGTGCTTCTACACCACACCTTCAAGAGCACAGCCTTGCTTATCTGCTTGTACCAAAAATTTGTGGTGCACACAAGCATTTCAAGACAAAAGCCCTTTAATCCTGAAGTATTTCAGAAGCTTTTGCCAGGAGCTTTTTAATATTGTCTTCTCCTTTTCTGTGTCTCTCCTTTTCTGTGTGACTTAGCAATTAGGAGTTGCTCTCTTTTCTGTGAAGTTTGCTGGCCACAAGTCACTGGCCTACACACATCTGCGTTGCAGCCAGAAGCTCCTGTATTAGCCAGGCTCAGAGTTGATGAGAGTTTTCCTTCTGCTCTGCAGAAATCTGCCCAAAGTGACATTTCAGTCCAAGTTAACATCCAGGCTGGCAAGTCAGCAGCATTTGCTAGGAAACACAGGGAGATTTGCCTTTTGCCTCCTGTTAAGTTTGAGCTGGTAATTTCTCACTTGTATCCTTCACAAGATTGATATAATTTTCAAAGTGCACTCAATTTGAAAATACAGAAAGATTCATGTAGTGGATTAAACACAGTAGTCATACAAGAAGTTTTTTCAATATGTACCTTCTGCACTTCATTCCACAAATGTTAAACTTGCATTTATAAAAATAATGTGGGAATAGTTAATCAAGGCCATATGTATTAGGATGCATTAATGCAACTTTTTTTCTTCTTCTCAGCTGGGTGGCTGATTATTTCCAAGTTTTTTATTAATCTCTGACCACACTTTTAAAACAGGAGAAGAAATATCGCTTTCAAAACCAAGTGGACAGAATGAAAGAAAAAGTCAAGAACGTGGAAGAAAAGTCAAAAGAATTTGTTTACAAAGTGGAAGAGAAGAGCCATGACCTCATTCAGAAATGGGAAGAAAAGTCCAGGGAATTTATTGGCAACTTTTTAGAGCTGTTTGGACCTGATGGAGCTTGGGTAGGTATTCTGCCATCCCAGGAAGTCCTGAGTGTTTTTATTTTTCCTCTCTAACACAGGTCAAGAGCAGATACTTTTACTGCAGTCTTGGTCTCGAAAGCCAGCACAGCAGGATAATGGCAAACCTGGCTGCTGAGGCCATTAATGCATACCAATACCACAGCAGAAGGATTTGCTGCTTCTGGCTGTTGCTTGTTTGGGATAAGATCTGTACTTTGTGAAGGTGTGATGCTGCATTCAGCAGAGCTGCATCACAGCACCACACGAGCAAACAGGCCAATACAGGCTGTTGGTCCTGTTAGCATTAAATCCAACCACTCTGACATCAGGGATATACACTGGAGGTAGTGAGGGAAAACAGGACCATTGAAAAGGTTTTCAGTAGTTCTCTTCATGCTCTGTATTCAGCAGTAGAAGATTATAATTTTCTAACTTCCAAAACTACTGATATAAAGTTCTGAGAAATTATTTTACATGTCAAGTTCAGGCTCATCTAACTGACAGCACAGAAGGCTCAGGTGGGACTGAAGCACTTGC
Organism: Platysteira castanea; assembly: GCA_013397175.1. Taxonomy (NCBI): domain Eukaryota; kingdom Metazoa; phylum Chordata; class Aves; order Passeriformes; genus Platysteira; species Platysteira castanea. Next base: position 627,171 of record VYXC01013174.1, read on the forward strand.
AAAGCTCTGCAAAATGGCTTCACAGAGCCATTCACTAAAGGTCCCCAAGTGCTTTGGACAGGCAGTTGAGAATCTGCAACATCTTTCTGGGGAGAAACCTTCTCAAACCAAACTCACGCACTGAGTAGTGAATTGGTGGGACTTCCAAGCCCCAAAAGAGTCCTGGCCCCCATCTGTCAGTTCTGATAGCTTGCCAGACCTCAAGAAGCTTTGTTTTCTTGTATGACTTTGCTTTGCTGCATTGAAACCGGTAACAAAGCTTAATTTGAATGTAGAATTTATCTGTGTTGGGATGAAAGCCCAGACCCTCCAGTGCAGGCATCATCTCAGACACGCTGCTCTGGTTGCAAACTATGAGCGAGAAAGGCACCTTCTGTTGGAAGGAACTCAGCAGAGCTTTTGTTTGTAAACAAACACATAGGAAGAGTCACAGGGCTTTTGTGAATTAAGTAGCTTACATCAACTCTGTGTCACAACTCAATGCCACCAAGCTATGCAGTACCTGCCTGTTACTGGAGTTCTCATCTTTGCACTGACTTGCTGTGTTGATTACCACTTAATTGAGAAAAACCTAAAATTAGGCTGTGAAGGCTTCAGAGCAAAGACTTTCTCATCTTACAGCTACTTCTGTCCATGCAAAGGCAGTGATCACTGAACAACACAGGCCCCAGCCACATGAACAATGAGTTTATTTAACAGTTTGTTCATGGACAGTGTCATGTTCCTGGGGGAGGGCAAGAAAGTAACTCTTCTGATGAAATGCCCATGTTTACCTGCATTGTTCACGTCCACATGAAGCTTCCTCTGTGAGTTGTTGCCCATAGAGCTTGGTGTGCGTTCCCCATGTGGGATGGTCCTGTGGCCATAGGTGCTGAGTAACTAAAGCTGATGCTAACAGAATGTGAAATCCACAGGAGGTGAGATGAGTTTAGCTGTGCAGAGAGAGGAAAAGAATTCAAAAGCATTGACTCCATTTCCTGGCTCTACCCACTCAACACTGCACACTAATGGCATTTTTAAAAACCTTTGCTGATAAAACATTTTACCAAATTCAATTAAAGAAAAGGTGCTCTGCAAAGGTCTTTTAAAATCTAGAAACTCCTGTTTTCTGAGCAAGTGTTTGACCACAGAGTAGAAAGTCCGGTGTAAGCACAGGGACCATTGCTAAGAACAAGAGGAGTGAAATCTCTTCACAGTGTTGTAGGAAAAGCATCAGTGACAGCAAACTGAGAGGCGGTGTAGTTCTTTTAAAATCAGTTTGAGCCTTGGCAACAGGAAAAACTTCTAAAATAATGATAACTTACTATTAGTGTCAAAACTGTTATTAATGTTAATTTGCCTTATCACTGTTAGTTAGATGTTGCTTTTAATGTTGACATTAAAAGTACAGGAATCATTATGGGCATGCTGGATTTCTAGATCTGTAATTTGCATGCCATTAATATGCTATTATTATTTCACAACTAATTATTATAATATACTTTATGCTAGCATCAATTTTCTAAAAGTAAGGGCCATGTAACCCACAAGAAAAACACCCGTTTGTGAAAGAGGTCAAAATGTCAGTTTTCAAATGTCTAGATGTCTGTAATTCATGGGCAATTTTGCCTACCTGTGCAATCCCCTGTGTGTATGTTTTCTGCAAGAGAGTCACAGAGGGGTCAGAAACAATGATTAGTGTGGCATGAAACTTTTCTGTGATGTGAGACAGGACCACCACACAGGCTGGCATGCAAGGCCTAATGGCAGAGACACCACTCCAGGGGGCAGGTGTCCATTCCACCTCCTCTCAGACATGTACAAGCAGGCATCTACAACTGAGGTCAGCGGAGAGAAAGCACAGCTCACAGGGCAGGGTTTCTATGCCAGTCTCCCTCAGAAATGTCCCTTCAGATGAGGTGTCCCTTCAAGGGGCTGGCTTTGCCCTGCTCAGCACACAGGGGCACTTGGGGAAGGTTGCCTTCCAAACAGCTGCATCGCCTCAGACATCAGCAGGGGCTCAGATAAGACAAGTTGCAACTAGAACCTGGGAATGGTGTTTAGGCCACACCACCTGTCTGCAGCCTGGACCTAAAATGGCCTTGGAACAATCAGCAGCTCAAAAGCAGAAGCCTTCTCTAACACCCAGCTGGCCCTTGCTTTGTAAAGCAGAGGGGTATCAACATACAGGCAATAAAATTCAGAAGCAGGCGAAATATTTTTTCCCAGTAGCGAGTTTGCCAAAAACAAACCCTAAACTGGTTGGGTGTACCTGAACTTGCTTGAATCAAGGCTTTGAAATGATTTCCCTACCTCTGGTAAAGGCCCGCAGTGCATCCAGCCTTGTCTAACCCTCCAGCACTCCAAGGAAGCCATTAACACTTGTTCTACTTCTTCAGCACCCAATGGTCCAAGGAGCTCCTTGCCTGCAAAGGGCATGGCTTACTGACCCTGCTGGGGCACAGCTGGAGAGAAAGAGGTGTTGTGAGGCAGGTGAATGACACCACCTCCTCCTCCTGCAGAGCTGTTGTTTGAGCCAGCAGCCTGGTGGTTCCAGCACTAATGTAGGAAGGAACGCGGAGGGGCCAGGCACTTGCCCTGCTGAAGGTGTGAGTGCATCAGCTTGTTCAAGCAACAGACTCTTCACTGAAGACCTGGGAAGCAGGTGTCTTACAGGCTGGCTGAGGGAAGCCAGGAAGGTGGGATTCCCCTTTCCATCCCTGGCCTCTGTGACTAAGGTACAGTCAAGTACCCCGTGCCACATGGGATGGTGCAGGCCAAGCCAAGCTGGGACACTTGGATGTCCCCCAGCACTGGTACCACACCACCATGAAGCACCGCTGTGCCACTGAGTTGTTTGAAGTGACAGAAGGAAGTCAAAGTATTTTGATTGGCCAGGAAAAAGATATTTCATATCAAACATGGGGGTTTTTTTTGTTGGGGATTATCTTCAGTGAGAGGGTGAAACAACAGGCTCACAGAACCTCACATTTCTGTGCTCTACAAAGAACTTTTGCACCAATACCACTGAATTGCAAACAGGCTCTGGGGCTTTACCAGCCCTGGTGCCATCCTTGCAGCTCTCAGCTGCAGAAATCCTCCCCACTCCGAATGCTTCCTGGCACCATTTATCAGGAGCAACCACCATCTGCTAACTATTGAGATTTTAGGAAGTCTCTACTAATTCGGACCTAGCAGTAGTGCAAGGGTAGGTTACACACCATGGGGTTTTATGCACAAGAGCCTTGGTAAGTGTAGCTCCAGGCAGGAACTGTTCTGCCATTCTGCACTGCAGTGACATCCAGGCTCTAAAACGAAGTCAATAAAGGCAAATGGGATAAAGATGTAAATTAGGAGAGGGAGCTCACAAAGGAACAGCTAAGTTCAGTATTCATGCTTGATTTTTAAGCCCCAGGGTTTAGCAAACACCCGGAAACCTGAGGGGGAAACCAGCCTAAGCCTCTCTGCTGGGAGGGAATACTGAGTTTCAAAGAAGAGGAGAAAGAGCAGGATGGGCAGCCGGATGCTCTGTGGCTGGGAGGAAAGTCAGCACAGAGCAGAGTTACTGCAGAGGGAAGGGGAATAGGACAAAGATGAAAACTTAGCTGAGATCAAGTTTGCAGCTGCCCCAACAGGCAAGCCCATACGTTCTGCACAAGTATTTTCCTCTCAGACCCAAGTGGTAACGTAACTTTGTTGGGGCTGGATCTTCCTTTCAGCCGAGCATCGCCTGTGACCTGACTGCCAATACTTCAGCCAAGGTTGAGACTTCTTGCTCCCCATCCCCAGGAGGAGCAGCAGGGCACTCGGATTTGGCATTTTCCATGTGAAGCCTGCAGCAGCTGCCCAGCACATGCTACATCTCCCGTAACCCAGCATGACGCAAGGCCACATTGCTGCTAATGAGTAGAGGCACTTGCCTTAGTGTAGCAGATTGCTTGACTGCAGAGGTGTCTCTTCCACTCCACCAGCTCTGGCAGGCCTCCACTCAGCTTTACAAAGCAAAAGTGACAATAAAGCTCCAAGCAGAATATAGAGCCTGCAAGTGTTTTCTCTTTTCAACAGACACCTGAATTCTGACATTCCCACCCTCAATTTATGGGTTTGGGTCATGCCTGTTCCAGGGAGCTGGGGAAGTGGCTGCCAGTATTTGGCAGGGACCAGGCTGTCTCCCTTCGGAAGGGGAGGAGGAATAGAAGCTGGGAAAGCCAGGAAGCTCAGGAGGAGAGGGGCGGTACTTCCCAACATTCTAGAAGGAAAAGGCCATGGGAAGCAGGGATGTTGACCTTTTGAGACAAGAGTGTGATGAACGTGTACAAAAACCACAAAGGGAGTCCCTCCGTGTGGCTCGGGCCAGGACACACGGTGTTCTCACACGGGGGGTGGCCCAGCTGAGGTAAAAACTTGCATACAAGGACCAGGTTATCATGAGCACAGCAGAGGCAAACCAGCCGTGCTCCAGGGCTCTGGCTCCCTGCTCGCTCCCCAGTGAGGCACAGTGCAACCCCTGCCTGCCCCCAGCCTTCCCCTCTGTGCACTACTCAAAGAGCATCTTTTCACTTTGCTTTTGCAGAAGCAGATGTTCCAGGAACGAAGCGGCCGAATGCTCCAGGCTTTTTCTCCCCGGCAGAGCCCAAACAGCAGTCCTACGCGAGGCCGCTCTCCATCCCGTTCTCCATCTCCACCCTGGGTCATCAATAAGACCTCCCCTCCCTCTTCTCCAAAAGCTGCCTCTGCCTCCCTCAGCAGCATGAGCGAGGGAGATGAGGATGAAAAATAAAATATATATTTTTTTAACCGTGAGACAGAAGAACAAGCTATGAACTCAACCACTGGATGGGGAGAAGCGTGAGGAACACCAGGGGTATCTCTGACAGCAGGGATCGTGCTCTGGGAGATGTGAAAAATGAACTGGAGCACAGCAAGGGAGATCTCAGGAAGAGCTTTCCCATCCCCACTCCCTCGCAGTGCTGGAGGCCCAGCCGGCAGCACTTGCCAGACACAGCCCCGGGGACTGACAGAAAAACACACCCATGTGCGAGTTCCTGCCCCTGTCTTGCTGCTTTCCAGCTGCTGCTGCAGGCCAGGCTGGCGGGAGCTCTGCACCGAGGGAGGCTGGCAGGAGGAGCCCAGCTGGCTCCTGATCCGGACGCAGCACACAGGGAAGCACCGGCTGCAGCCTGCAGAGGGAGGAAGATACAGTTGTACCCCGCTGACCTTGAGCTCTTCTGGCACGTTAAGGAATAGCACTGCTGCAGCAAATTTGTTGAGAAGCAGGGAATAAAGTTGGGGTTTTTTCCCTTTCGAATAACATCTGCCCCAGAGCCCAAATCATGCACTGAAATGAAGAGCTCTCCAGGCAAGTTGGTGGAAATCCTTGTTGATCAAGCGTCTGTGTGGGGTGTATGTAAAGAGTCGGGCTTTTTGCTTTATCAAATCGCTCTCCGTGTTCCTAGTGCCTGAACAGCTGCCTGATCACTTCTGGTTTGCTCCCTGGCTTTGCACTTTGAAGGCAAGAAAGTAAATGAAAAGACAGCCCTAGCTGGAATGTGGTGGTGTAGGAAATAAGACAGTTTGAAGATGCTGGTGGTTTTTACTGGTGAATTCTAAAAAGATCCCAAGGCCTTGGGACGTGGCCTCCTAGGAAAACCTGCTGCTCCCAGCTATGTATCAGCAAATGACAAGCAAACAGTGCTGTTGTCACATGGTACTCAGCTAGTTAAACAAACTTCTCATCCATCTCTAAACAAGATGTGTTTACAGACACACTGCCCCTGCAGAGGAACCCAAACCTATTCATCTACACTATATGGAGAAAAAAAATGGAAAAAACCAAAGGAAACTTACTGAACAGGATTAGGCACTGTGGAGGGTTGCAGGCTTTCCCCACTGCAACAAGCCACAACTGTTTTCTTTCTCCATCCATGACACCTGTACAGCCGCAAGCAGAAACACAAGAGGGTAGCACAGGTGAAGCTCTCCCCTCAATGCTGATCCTCCTGCTGGGCAAAGCCAGTCCTGCCTGACGTCTGGCTCCATGTTCAGTCCCTCAGCTGGCACCTGCTGAAGTAGCTGCAGGGGCTGGCAGCATTCCTGAGCTCTGGGGCTGCTCTGCCCCACAGCTGCAGGAAACCCCCAGCCCCCAGCGCTGGGGTGGGGCTGTGCCACTGCTGCCGTTTGGCTCCCAGGCTTGCCTGGCACATCTGCCTCAGTGCACAGGCACGTCTGAGGCTCTCCAACCCAGCAGCAGCTGTGGTGCCAGGCCAGCCGGTGAAGGCTGCCACTGCCCCCTGTCTTACAGGGAGCCTGCTGGGCACAGCCTTGGGCAGCCAGGGAAGGGGGCTGCAGCCACAGAATCGCTCCTGTGCCACTGCTGCCTGGAATTGCAAACCCACCAGGACAAGCCGGCTGCTGTGGGCAGCACCACTCAGCACTTGCTGGTTCCCACAGGAAATGCTGGGGTAAGGGGAGCTCCACTTTGCTCTTGGGGAAAAAACTGAGGGACCAAGACGCTTGAGTGTGTGGGGTGGTTGTGCTTGCTGGCAGCAGTGCCGCCCAGGCTGCTGTCCTTACCTCACTGGGTCATCTGGTTGGTAGGTAAACTCCTTTCCAGATACTCTTCTGGACAGGTAAATTACAGACCTTGGTACCAGGCACCAAATTAGCCCCACACTCTGCTCACTCCCGACAGCTTTCATTCCTCCCCTACTACGAGGTAACTGATTTTTCTTTGGGAACATTTTGCCAGACACTTCTCAGACTACCACAAGACCAAGTACGCAGCATCTTGTGCCACACTTTGTCCTCTGGAGTCAACCTTGTTCCTTCACAGAGCTGCAAAAACAGGTGAGCAGGAAATAGGGTGGAATGTGATAAGGGACAGCCACAGCTACTTCAGCTGCTGCCAGCTGTGCGCCTGATGGGACGATGCAATTAAGACCTTTCTCAGCCTTAGGCAACCTGTTACTGTAATTTCATACCTGGGATGCACTTGTTCGTTTTTTCTGATCCTTGGCAAGTCTTAAGTCTTCCCATCACAAACCACTCCTCCACCACAGCAACTGCCTGCTTCTACTGGTGCTCTTGATAGACGAGCCATGTCCAAATGCAATGGAGGTGGGCAAGGATTTGTTGTTCTTGGCTTTTACCATTGTTTTTTGTTCATTTTACTTTCCTAGAACTTATTGTTCAGCAGCCCTTGCTCAGTGATTTGAGTGGAGACAGCACCATGACTTGTAAATGGGAACTAGAGAAAAACTCACCAGTGACCTGTTGCTAACAGAAGCTGTTTCTCAGGGTCACAGGTGGCTACCCAGCAACAAAGCCATATTCTGTACCAGGTGTCTTGTTTGCATGTAGGATATCAATAAGCTGAAGCCTTTACCCTGCTGGTACATTCATGGGCTGTCTCCAGCAAACCAGAACCTCATGGTATCTGGACATGTGGAAGACAATTTTGCACTTCTGAGTCATGGTTGGGTTTTACTTTTCACAAGTGTTGCTTTAATTCAGTCCTATTTATCAGCCAAGCTCCACATAAAAAATAAAGTGTATGACAGATACAGCTGCCTCTCCTCTTCATTTTACAGCATCTTTGGGCACATGAACACAACCCGCAGAGGAAACCCCATTGGTGGCACAGTGCTTGTTATCCCCATCCTTGGTACCCCAGGGCTTTACACCCCCACAAAGCCACGAGAGCAGCTCTGCCAACATGCCCAAATGCTGCTGCTTGAGTTCTGCTGCTCTCTGCACAGACAGGATCACCTCTCCTTGCCTTTACCTTGCAGTCAGAAAAATGTGGGTGAAGGTGGGGAAGTGCTGACCCAGCTGGAAAGGTGCAGCACTGGACACCACCAAGTCTGAGACCTTCTTTACCCTCTGTCCCAGCAGAGTGGAATCAGGAGCCACTATTTTAATTCTTACTTCAAAGTGGAAGAAAGAGATGGGTGTTTTGCAGCCATTCTGGTTCCACTGCTGAAAACCATCCCCAGCAGCAGCTGAGTTGCTCTCATGGGTGCCAAGATGATGTATGGCTGTGCCAGATAGAAAACTGCAGCAGCAAACATGAGCCATAGGGACAAATCCTTACACTGGCTTTGGACTTGACTCTTCCTTGAGCCGAGTCAGTCTGATGTCCACATATTCCTGCTTTGGTCTTTCCCATTTGTCCCTTCTGTAAGAAGTTGGTACCTGCAGCAGCTGTAAAGATTATTTCTTCAACAGTCCTGTCTCAGGCAGGGAGAAGCTGAATCAGAAAATGGAGACTCAGGACTTCCTAGCTAAGATACTTTTAATTACAGAATAAGCGAATTTCAAAGTAATTGAGCATAGCAGAGAAACTATTTAATGGCACAGAGACCACACCAAAATGCTCCAAGGTTTATTACCTGAGATGGATTTGGACTCTTCAGCAGTGTCTTGGTACCACTAGGGAGATCCATAAGAAACATCCCTGTGAGTGAGCTGACACTGTGCAGCCCAGCCCAGAGGGGACCCTCGTTTGGTTCATGGCAAACCCCTCAGGAACAAGGCAGCCCCTGAACCAACACTGGGCCTGGCAGCTCAGCAGGAAGGAAGGGTGTGATGCTACAGTAAATTTGCTTGTAAAAGGGTAACAAACCATCAGGGAGAGTCTCCTGTGTGATAGCACATAATTAAGCAGCAGTTTCTCTGGAATCTGGTGCAGAAGACCTGCGACATTCTCATAAAACAGAGCTAAAAATGAGGCAGAAAATGGAGCCAGGGCTTTGCCTCTTGCATGAAGATCCTTTCAAGCACCAAACTACCTTAAGAACTCCTCTTCTGATTGGATTTTGACAAGAGATTCCTTTCCTCTCAAAACACAACGTGTTCTGCAAGCACACGCACACAGGTATTTTCTGCCCTTCTTTCTTTCCAAAGGGAAGGCCCTTCCCTGGTGTAAGGAAGGGCAGTATTAGCATTTCTAATCCAAATGGAAATCAAGGCCACTGCCTCACGGCTCTGCCTGAGGGAGAGGAGACAGATACAGACTGAAATAAAAAAACCTGCAAGCCTTTGGTCATGCACTTTCACTGTGCTAATTGAGGAATGTGGGACTGGACTCCAGCAACAACTGAGGTTCTTCCCAGGACAAGTGCTTTTGCCAATCTTCCTGCAGAATGCTGCAGGCTCCCATGTTACAACCAGTTCCTCAAATATGAGACCTGAATTGCCCTGCCCCAGCAGTTATTCATGGCCAGTTCAAACAGTTCTTTCACATCTGGTATCTCCATCCCCTTTCAGGGACTCTCTCCAACAGCATCAATCTCTGCTTCAGTGAGGAACAGGGAACTGCAAGTTCTGAGCCAGGTGAGGCAGTTCTGCCTTTCACACAAACAATAAATTAATTTTTTTAATGCTTAACTGGATTAATCAAGATGAAAATGTTCCATTATCTCAAAACAATTATTCCTGTGCTTAAGCACATGACAGCAGGAACACTCAAAAGGGAAAATCCTCCCTGGTGGCACTGACCATGTTGCATGTGCACATCAAGTCTCACACATATTTCAAATTCAAGAAACAGCTTTAACAGAATAAGTTATGTCCTCTTCAGCACATTGTGGTACTTTTTTTACTGTATTCCTGTGATTCTCTAATCATGTTTCTCTAGAAACAAACACTGGTTTTCCATAAAATAAAGTGACTGTGAACTGCAAAGGCATCATCTGCTTAGTAAGAGCAGATTAATTATAACTTGCTCTTTACAAGTGACTGGCTCTGAATACCAAGAGGGGATGTTATTTTAATGTTCTACACACCATGCTGAGCTCCAGCTTTTTAGTTTCAAAACTAACACATTAACCAGTAGGGATCCAGTTACTTTGCTACTTGGCTATACTTAAGATAGTTTATATCATCAGTTTAAAAGGTAATGAGCTTCATTTTCACCAGTGTCCTGAGCTTGCACTTCTATGGTATGTCATTAAAAGCCAAATGCCAAAACAAAATGGGAAACTATTCCTTAGGGAAAATGTTCATTTGTTCCACTCATCCCCCCTTGGTTATCTAAAAGTTCTATTCATATTGTTCACATGCAAACAAAACTGCATAAAGCCATATCCTGTGTAAGAACCAACAAAATGCCCCCAGAATAGCTGGTTCTAAATTAAACATAATCCAAACAGCATCACAAATCTTGGATGGCTTGTTTTAATTTCCTTTTTCCTCAAGAGGACGTTTTCTTCAAATGACGCCACAGCACAAACTTGTTTCACAGAGAGAACACGAAGAACTGTCAGAAAACACCAGCAAGCTCACAGTCCGTATCTTTTAAAGAAATGGAAGAAAAAATAATGCTATGGGGTCAAACACCTCTATTGTGACACCTTTCAACTTTCACTGTGGGAAGTCAAATCAATTTGTCATTAAGAACGTAGAGCTAAACAACACAGGAGCTAATTAAAACCCAGCCATATTTAGATCAGTGGTGGTGGTACCATGCCATCAGCAGAACTGACTCCAGCCATTGTGACCTGAATGAAATTGCACCCACAGAGAACTACCCAAGATACCTTCTTGCATGTTTTCCCCAACTGTTTACCAAGAACCCAAAAGTTAGGAGATTAATTATGTATGTGAGCACCAACAGCAAGACAAAATGCATTTCAGAAGACCAGAATAAAGCATAACTCCAACCTCTTCACCCATCACAAATGGTTGTTTGTGAAATAGTTTGTAATTGGCAGCCTCATCCATTATAACATGCAAGACCCAGCTGTTTTACACCGGCAGTTTTCAAGTTCTGCATCACACTGACCACAGACACCCATTCACTGAAAGGACACCTGGATTGAAAACCGCAAAGGAAAGAATTGTTTTCCTGGGGGGAAAACTTACCCTTACAACAGACAGAAACTCCCACACAGCCGTAACTTGCACCTGGCACACACACAGAGCCAGGTTCCTTTACCTGAGTGCAAACCTGACAATGCCTCAAGTGTGGGTCCTCCACCACCCCAAGGACCCCCCATATCAAGCATTCCATGTCTACGAAGAGATTTATTAACCAAAGGATGAAGAGCCAAGTAGATCAGACAAGGGAGGTACTCAGGGGCAGCCATGCAGACCCACAACCCCAAGTCTGGCAGGACAGCTCTCACGCTACAACATGCAGCATCAGCTTCCACAACCACGTTAATGAAACACCTCTGAAAGCTTCCCAATACCAAAACAGCCAACATGTGACCTTGAAAATGGGCAGAACTGAAGCTTTCTTCTGAAAATGATCTTTTAAATCAGTGTGCTTGCAGGTACTCGCACATTTATTAATTTCAGGAAAGGAATCCACAGTGGCAGATCAAAATCGTTTTACAATGTTCAAATGCTGGCTCCAGCTGCACACTGGTAGAAGCACAGTGACGTGCCTGCTGTCTTAGGACTAGGAGACACGAGGGGAGCAGCTTGAGCCAAAGAAATAAAAAAATTAAGCAAGTCAGTAGGATGGAAAAGGAGTTTGGGACTGCTGTGACACGATTTCTAAATGGCTGATGCTCTTGAGACAACGCATAGCAGGCATTATTTACTACACTCCATGTAACTCCCAGAGGAGATGGTACAAAAGCTTAGAGTAAAAACAGCCTGTGATTTAGATCATGAATATAAACTGAGCTGACATTTTAAAAAGTTTATTTTTTCCTATCAAGCATGCCTGATATGTTTTATATGTCTTACTTCATTTAAAAACTGTCTACTGCAAGACTTCTTTCCACTGAAAACAACAAACTGAAGTACTAAGTCTACAGCCGTCTAAAAAAGGCATGAATTGTATAACAAGAATCCCTTACTACAAATTGTTCTCCCACATATGCCTGTGTCCTAAAGCCATAAATCTTCATTATACTGCTGCTGCAACTGTTTGCTTTCTCTTCTACAGGCAGCTACTGTCAAATATGCAGTACATGCTGACATATTTTGCAATTTTGAGTTACTTAATTAACTACTCAGCTCCTGTGAATACTCTGTCACAGCAAATGGTAAGCAGTGAGAAAGTACAACACACAGATTTCTTCTCAGCTGAAGTTTTAAAATAAATTCATCTGAAAGAAAATTATCTCAGTTCTAGCAAAATTCTGGCCATCTGGAGCCTCATTTATTACTTAATAAGAAAGCTTACGAGCCAAGCAAGATGGGTCCCCAGGCATTTTCCTGCTCTGGAATTGCTTGGTAAGAAACTTTGGGGTTTTTTTCATTTTCTTTAATAACTTACGAATGCATATAAAACTTTAGGGAAAGCTTAAGAAATTTCCAGGTAGAAGCCTTGGGAGTTATGTATCTGTTTATAACAGATATTTTGGCTGTCAAGAATAATCTGAGAATTAGCTTTAGGGGGGTTTATATAGCAGAAAAAACCCCAAACCCAAAAGCCGCTCATATGCTAAAATTACTCTTGAGCTCCCAAATGCAGCTGAGGGTGCCCCTCTGTAGGCATGTGAGAAATTGACCCTGGACTGCCAAATCACAAAGCTCCATATTGTGTGAAACCAAACTAGTCCCTTAAAAATGTCAACGTGTAGTCTTTACATCATTTTATTTGTCAACCACAGAAAGAAAAAGGAAAAAAGGAGTATACACAAAAGTCAAATACAAGGGCATTGGACTAGAAACATTTCCAAGACAAGTTACAGAAGATTCAAAAATAAATTTAAAACATCTCCAAGTAATCTCATGAAAAATTACCTTCTCACTCCTCCATTACGGGTTTAGTAGATTCAAACGGTGCCAACTCAGAGGAAAGGCACCATGAGCCCACCTTCCCTTGTGGACGCCAAGTGCAACACAGAGCAGCTCACCAGGAAGAGCTGTCCTGTACCTGACCTTGGGAACAAAGGGACTTCTTTCCACCCACATGACAAACTCATCACACCCCCAGTGAGGGTCAGCACATCTTCCATGTGAGGTGAGCCAGCCTGCAGGCCCCTGAGGACAATCCCTGCTGCAGAGCCAAGAGCATCGAGGGCACTGCTTGGAAATTGCCTCTGCCTGATGTGATCTGCAGAGGGTATGGATTTCAAAGGACTATGTGCAACACCTCTTGGCAGTTTTCAATTCAAAGGAAAAACTCAATAAAGCAATTGACACCATGAGGACAGTGTCAGAATTACCATACACTCATCAATCCTAGTACTACATGAAAACCCCTCCAGATTTAAGAAGCAAACAAGTTCTCTATGCTGATTTCTGCAGACTTTTAAGGCAACACAATACTGCAATTAAAGCACGCAAACTTTCAATTTTCTTATTTATTTTTAATTAGAAAGCCACTTCAGTTACAGAAATCTTCATTGTTTCAGATTAATATCAACAGCCTGAGCCCTGATCCTGAGAACAGATTCATTTAAGTGGCATTCCTCTCATACCCTGTTTACTTGTGCAAGTATTTACAAGACTCAGCCCTGAAGTCACTACACAATTTATAGCTATGTTCCTGATCTGTGAACAAACTCAACCTCTGAAGTCAGTAACACATTGTTCTGTTGTGTGCCATCATATTCTCTTAACTTCAGCAAAAACACATTTATATATGTAAATCCATAGACAGGTGCGTATGCCAGGAAGAAGCAAGGAAGAGCTACCAAAAACCACAGCAACCTGGAAACAAGCAAGGAGAGGGAACACGGCACGATGGGACATGGTTATCCTCAAGATAAATACTAACAGTAAACATTTAAGCTCTTTTCTACAGAATTATTTTCATGAATCTTAACCACTTCTGCAGCACCTCACACGTAAGGCTCTAGAGGTGCCTATTAAAGGTGAGGAGGGAAGAAACTTCCATGTCAATGAGGTCAGGATACTACCCTAAATACTGTCTGGGTGGAGGTGAACGGGAGATTGCACTAGAGATCACTCTTGCTCACTTCTTGGAGAAAGTGAACAGTTGTTTCAAAGCAAATGCTACTGAGGGCAAAGAAAAGAATGCTACCTAGTTGCAGCAGCAAATCTAGCCTTACATAGCCAAAAAACAGCCTGAGTTTTCCAAGAACACTACAATTGCCTTATTTTTAAAGCATGTGCCAATGGACGTGCTTTAAACACTGTCCAAGAAGTAACACAGACTGCAGCAGGACAAAGACTTTCTCCGTGCTCTCCTAGGTCATCACAGTCAATTACACAGGCAAAGACTGCACCTGAGTTGCAAAAGAAGCATTTTGGTATCTTCTGAATATTTCTCATCAAATACGGACTCTCAAAGACCCCTTGCTGCCTCAAAACAAAGCCTAGAAAAGCAAGGAGCACAAATTTGTACATGATTTGAAGAGACTTCTGTATCTATTAATATAAACAAGGCAGGGGATTAATAAAATTACATTCAAGACACATACACCAGAAAAATGCACAATGGACAAAAAAGTAAACTACTTGTTACACTATGGCATACAGAAGTTGTTTGTAAATTCTCAAGAGCAAGGAGCAAACATCTCGTGTTCAGTTTGTTTCTGTTAATCACTAAGCACGGCAGATAAGGAACATTTTCACTGAAAACATTTTTTTGTACTTATGTGGCCTGTAAGTCAAGACAAGCACGTTGCAATGACATCAGCAGGCCGTAACTCTGAAATTCATAAAAAGGAAATATACTTTTGTATCATCAGAAAGGTTGGAATTAACAGCCCTAAGATATTAAAACATAGTTATGACAGATTCCAATCAAAGGTAGAAGTAACTGAAAAAAATTAGTATGTGTAGTTAAACCAGCCATATTAAAAACCCATTCATGCTCATTTTTCAGGCACAGCCATTGAAAAACCCTCTCCTAACTGAAGGTCTGCTGCTGCTTCCTAAGACCATTTTCAGAATACCCCTATGCAGAAACATGGCATGAGGACAGTGAGTGGAGAACAACTGATGGCACACTTGGGATTGCCCCTAAAGCACCGGCTGCCCAGACAAGGTTGGAGAGAAGAAAAGTTGCTTCTCACTCATATTCATCCTAACGCCCACGTAGCGACCTTGGGGAATGGAAAGAAGATGCATTCCTTGTGTTCTACCCTGCTGCTTTGAGGTGTTTGTACAAGCTCAGGGTTCTTGGAAATGGGTGTCATTTCAGGGGAGTTCAGTTTTTAAGTACTGGAGCACTCCAGTCCTGAAAGCCAGCCAGTTGTTTTTGTGGATCAAGAAGTGACATACTAATGCACCATAACATCCTCCATGGTATCTTCAGCTACTGTTCACGGTTTCCATGATTTACATCCCAGGGCTTACATTCACTTCATGAAAACAAGTCCAGTATGCCTGCATCCTTCCTTTTCTTTCTGTTCCCTCTCCTCGTCATGTATAAGGAGACAGCCAAAACCAAGTACCAGGTCAGGATTTACTACTTCAAAATACAATTTCTAAGAAAAGCTGAAACTTGAGTTTCTCAGGCAAACTATCTTATTCCTTGGAATGTTTTGGGTCATGTTCTAGAAAAAAACTGACCACATGCAACTGAGAAAATATTAGTTTCATCACAAAGTTCTATCTTTAAGCAAAGTCTCCTCTGCAATTACTATAAAACAAAGGCAACCTGAAATAATTTAAAAAACAGTATGAAGTCACAGGCAGGGGCAGAAGATAAGTGACGTAACTTTAGTAGATGTGACTTGCAACCAGTGTTTCAGTCAAACCATTCCCCTGGTTTCACCCCAGCAGCACATTGCTGCTGTATTGCCTGAATAGCAATCTGCCTTCTCTGCAGCAGTGCCTGCAGTGCTGGGAAGTTGCTGCTCTGCAAGCCACACGTGTCACACCCTCACCATGCCCTGCCAAGATCCTCTGGCCAGGGCCAAATGAGTCCGTTTTGGGAACAGGACAGCCCCATCAGCCCACTCCCTCTTCCTGCCTGCTGGCAGAGGGGGCTCTGAGGGCAGCACTGCCCAGCTGACCAGCGGGGAGAGCCTTCGGCACCTGCCCTGGTGCCACCTGATCCGCAGGGAAGGGCAGCAGCTCACGGAGACAAGGACCTGGTGCTCCCACGGGCCTGATCCCAGTCCCTGTGTATGGGAACACCCATGGGACCTCAGCCTTGCGAACTCATCCCCTGCTCACACGAGTTCTGGAACTCACGGCAACATGCAAGGCAAGAACTTCCGACTCCTCAGAAATGGGGCTCTATGGAGTTTATTGCTCAAAGCACTTTATAATCCTTCAATGAAATGTGCTATGAAGTGCAAAGTACTGTTGTTAAGTCAAACTAAGATTCTTTTTCTTTTTTTAAAATACCTTGGAATTTCTCAGCATTTCCCTAATAAATCAGTTCTTTATAAAAATAAATATTGGGAGGACAAAAGGGACAGTTCCCCCACAATTTCAGTAAACAAGTTTCATTTTTCCATGCTAAAATCTCTATTATCTTTCCAAAAAATATCAAAACACCTAAGAGAAATTGAGGGTGCATCAGAGCTGCTTACAACTCATCTACTTTATTGCCACAGCTAATGTATCACCAGAACTTCTAAATTTCGGGTTTTTCTGAAAGGCTATAGTATCAGAAACAGCATTTGGCAGAGACTTTGAGAAGAACAGTTTTCTAGTAGTCAGAAATGACCCTTACAATAAATATATGGGGAAAATACTTGGATTTTTTTTGTCTTTGATATTTTTTAACTTAAACCAGGTACCGGCCACATTTTGTCTCTCCCATTTCTACTGTATTTCCAGTTTCATGTACTTAGACCGATGACACGTTCCAAAAGCTGGTGTACAACATCTTTATATACACTACAAATTCAGATTACCAGACTAGTCAGACATTGAATGTATAAATAACTTTGCAAACTATTTACAGGTTTTAAACTGACCAGGTTTCAAGCAACCAACACTCTTAAGGCAAATTCATTTGTATGACTGGCTGTCTGGCCTCTCAGCATTTCTCTCCCCTCCCCAATTCCCCTAAAATGATAGGCAAATAGGAGATTGAATTGCCCCCTGTCCCTGTATTGACAGAATTTCTTGCATGGAGAGATGATCTAACTACTTAGGAGCTTTCCTCAAACAAGGAAAAATGCTTACAAATGCATTTCTGTGTCAACAAAATCATTAAGGTGCATACCAAGCAGTGCAAGTCCTACCGTCTTACAACAACACAACTTTTGTATGCACATGACAAATGGGCTTGGGAATTTGGAGAAAGCATCAGTTTAAAGCTGCACAAGCCTTTTTAGAACTATGCATTTATAAACTCATTAGAGATAAGATCTGAAGAGCTCAAAGGGATTTCCTCTTAGGGGTGACACTGTGCAATACAAAATGGATTTTTCAAAGCACACATTTAACTACATTAGAACTTTTCTCTTATACCATATTGCTGTGCAAGATACTATTCACCACTTTAAGGGATTCTGCACATCTTACCAATCCTTACACTGGAATAAGAATTGGCCATTTCAATAGTATCTTTTTGTTACAACATTGTATTCCCACGTGCAATCACAGTGCGATCCCTTTTGTCAATGCATGACTGAAGCAACCAAGCATATTCTGGTGAAGTACACAGGATTCACATACCAAACGTGCTCAGTGCCTTCCTTTAAGTCCCAATCATCACTTTGTTCTTAATATTTTTCAATGCCCTGATTAGGTCTTTGTTTGGAAGTAATTAGCTACTGTGGTTTGGAGGATTTTGGAACAAAGCAGAGACTTTATACTGAATGCAGAGGTCATCTCCAACAGAGACAAAAGGTGGCAAATTATCGATTAGCTTTGTATTTAGAAGCATCCCTTGGTTCACTGCTAGGATTGCTCCAGTCATCTGCTTCAGGTGTGGTCTTGTAGTGCCGCCATGCTGACTTATTAAAAACGGGAAGTCTTTCAAATGATTCACTTGAAAGGGCCTATAGAAAAACAAAACCAATGGTTAGGTATCACTGGAGATACAAGAGCAAAGCGATACTCTGGGGAGTACAGTTACAACTTCTGTTCCCAACAAGTGTTGCAATTATCTCAGTGTTACACATCACAGAACTACTTTGAAAACACTTGAGCTATGACTAGTAGCTCTAGCTTTACTCAAAGTCCTAGCTGAAGTTAAAAGAAAGTAATAGCACTGAAAAATACTTCTTTTCTTTCCACGGAGTGGTGTCTACTGAGATAGCAAGAAAAAGAGTTTTGGTCAAAAGACATTTTAGTGAGATTTGTCACTGACACAGAGCAGACAGTTCCTCAAACACTTCCCTTCCCGAATGCACTTGGGCTCTGCCCACGCACTGATCTGGGGGGGCTGACCCAGTTCAGTCCCCTGCCCTCGCTTTTCCACTGAGGAAGGCCAGACCTTTTTCCTCCACACACACATGCAGAAGATGAACCCATCAGAAGCAGAGGATTCCACAACTCACTTGCTATATACAGCAAGGCACAGTGAAGGTGCTAAGCTAATAACCTACACAAGCTATACGCTCTGTGCTTTTAAACTCCCTCATGGAATTCAAGCAGTGTCAGCCTTTAGCCCCTGAGTAGCCTGGGCTCTCCCAAAAAATAACACGATCAATACAGTCTATTGCATCAAGAACTGCACAGAATAGAATATATTTACTAGTCAGGAGCTGGCCAGTAGTCTTCTCATTTCTATTGTGGCCAAAACTTAGAATCAAAAAGCATTAACCAAAATTATCTCTTATCACAGTTCTTGGAAGAGCCACCACTTAAGACAGATTAACAAAATGCAACAATCCAACTCGGGGACTGAAAAAAAAAAATCAAAGCAAACTAACTAGTATTAGCACCAGATTAATATATATAACCTTGTAGTTCAGGATTTTACGTTAACTGATTTAGGTTAGAGTGTCAAAGATAGCAAAAGGAAATTTGAAAACAAGCTAGAGTGAAAAGAGCCTACAAACAACTTGCACTGCATTACTAGTTTATAAAAGGGTCAAATTCATACCTTCAAATAAATAACAGCATCTGTACCCACGCCTTCCATTGAGTAGAGTTTAAGGTCACCTTGAAAGTACCTCGCATACAGACGAGAAATTGGCAATCCATAGCCAAACCCAGCCTGCAAAAACAAGAGAACAAAAGGAAAAACGTGATGACAAGTTTAAAAAAAAGGCATCAGATCCCTGCATTAATTTATAAGAGAGGATACCTAAATACTAGATTTGTATAAAATTCTTTTTGAAGCTTTCCTTTATTTCTCAGCTTATACTTTTAAGTCCATATTCAGCATTTGAGCAATCTCCTTTTTTCCTGTGCATTAGTTTTTAGTACAAAAAAAGGCTGAGTCCTTTGCTAGAACTCCCTTGTCCATTCTGCATTTTCTCAGAGGCAGGTAAGTGCAGCATACCAAAATGCTGCCTGCAACCAGCAAAGCAAACCAATGCTCTACACAGCTCCTTGCTGTGATGACCACTGCTTAGTAATGCATTCTTTCTTTGGTAAAAATCAGAGTTTTGACAGCATTTTTTTCTCCCCCAAGCCTGTGATTATTATTCTCAAATGTCCCCACACTTCAGACATAAAGCCAGAGACAACTCTACTTCATCTAGGTCATACTGTTAAGTGACTGCTGGTGCCACAGTGCCAGAGATCAGCAGAGTCCTGCAGTGGAATACACAAGCAATACAAGAGAAATTATGCTCTCTTCTATTTGCTCTTCGGCAAATTATGCTGTTTAACAAAAGATCAGGATTCCACAGCACTGAATGCTCTCCTGAGGACTGAGACACAGTACAGTCCACACAATTTTCAAAGCATAATGGACTTGATGGGTTCGGAGTTTAGATTTTAAATTTACAAAACTAATATTCAAAACCATGCTTGCAACAAGATCAACCACTTGGCACCTCTTCCAACCCTCTCTTGTCAGAAAAGTTATAAGAAAACCCTTCAAGTTGCTCTCACTGCAGCAAAGGAGCAAGATTTTGCTTTACACACCAACTCTTTCAGATGACTGGGTATGTGCTGAGAACCACAGTGGCTGGTTATGCACCCAAATCCCACCTGAATTTTTTAGGACTATCCAGTGCAATAAAGGAATGATTCCAAACACACAAGCATTTGAAAAGCAAACAAACAAACATACATATATAAGGCAATGTAGTAAGGGTGGGCTACGAGAAAAATTAAGACACCTGAAGCTTTCAGAAAACCAATAAATTCATTCCACAATATTTCTACGAAAGCAACCTGACAGCTAAGTGATAAACACGCCCTGAATTTTATAAACAAAGGCCTAAAATTATACAAAAAAGAGAAGTTAAGAAGAAGGACTTTGCAAGCATTATGCACAGCTAATATGTGGTATCACTTTATAAGAAATCCCTTGAGGGAAAAGTGAACATTAAAGAACTTGTACTACAGTGTCAATCACAAATTCTCTTGCTGTCATCTACTACAATATATCTTTTGGCCTTTTTTGCCTTGTTTTTACAGAATTCTAGATTTAGTATTAAATTGGTTTACAGTTGCTCACTCAGTTCTTCTGAGCAAAATGAGAAACAGAAATGCCAAATATGTCCTTTTCACACTGCCTGTCATAGTTATTAGTGTCCATTAACAGAGTTAAAACAGTTGCTTAGCTGCACTTTTCCCAACATCATGTTTTAAATTTCTGAAAGAGAGATTTCATCTCCCACTAGAGATATATGCATCACTTTCAAATACCTGGTGTTGAAACTTGAGAGATTTCTTTCTTAACCTCTAAACAATTGATTTGACTGCCTCAGAAAGAACTAAAAAAAAAATTTCAAAAGCTGACTTTCTTTTCTGGAGACTGTACAATAAATATATTACAGAAATTATAAGGCACAGTGACCGAAAGGCAACTTGTGGACAGTACATACCCCAAGGACCAGGTCAAGTAAAGGGCAATATCAAACAATACTGAAAACACTTTATACTTTCCTCACTCCAGAATTACCCCTCCTTAGAACCCAACTTCTGCTTGTCTCCCGTTCCTTCATGCTCTGTGCTAGCCCACATCATTATTTCATACAGCCCACTTTCAAATATTTCCTTTCGGCCTCGTCTGTGCACTGCCTTTAAGGTGTTTTCCAAACCAGGTAACTTACAAGAAATATGAAGACGAGAGACCCCAGATGAATACCTTGTTAAATCCTGGCCTTGCAAAGGGTCTATTTTGCAAAAGACAATTAACAAGAGGTGATTACTACACAGATCTGTGCTTGACCTAGACAACAGAACAGTCCCTGATGGCACATCTGCCTTGAGAAAGGAAAGCTCCTTAGAGCAAATCTATCATTAGATGCTGTGGTCGGCATTAAACAAATAGGAAGTTATTACATTTCTGTGTTACTAGCATCTACAGATTTAAATTAAAACTAATTTAAGCCACGTATCTCCTGCTATAAACAAGTGCTGTCAGAGAACCATTAAATTCCCTAAGAAAACCAACTACCACTAACCATGATCATGTGTTTTTGTGTATTCTAGGTGAAGTGCAGATGAACCTAAGACCTGCTAGAATCTGAATGCTGCCATGGTAACAAGGTTTCTCAGCAGTCTTTAAACAACACTTGCAACGACAGGGAGTAAAAATTTTCCCCTATCAACAAGGATACCTCTCTTCCACTGCCCAATTCCATGAATGTTTCATAAACTAGACAGGGGATCATATAACAAGTGGAAGGAGTGTTAGAACAGAAAAATATGTCTATTTACACTGCACCACAGCTTAGTTTAGAATATTACCTAAGTCAGGATGACACACCACCAACCTCCTGCAGCGCTGTAATTCTTAGGTGGTTTTGTCTTTGGCACTAAAAAATAAAGAAACTCCTTCTGTATGGACATCAAAGAGGATTTATGTGGAACCTTTCTGCTAAAGGATTTTTATTTCCAGACTGACATACAAGGCGTAGCGTAATTGGTTTTTTAACTGGTTCTGGGCCATAATACACAACATGTCAAACTTCACTGCTAAGTCCATGTTCCTGTTAGTGGCAAGACATGGCACAGACTCATAGTGTGACTTTTTTCTTTCTGCACACATATATAAATAACGGAGCTGAACAACTTTTCTTGACTTTCAGTCTTGTGCAGGCATTGGTCAGACTCACAGGGCACAAGATGCCAGATTCACAAGAGAGGGGGATCCTTTGTAGGTTTGACTACAGTGGCATGGACTGGGAAAGGAAAATAAAGCCTGAAAATGGGATACAGTAGAAGAATACCAAGGATAAATGCCACAGAATCAAAGTAAGCAGTTTTGAAGATGAGGAAGTAAACACAGGAATGCATTGCTAAAGATGCATTGAAATAAGAAAAAAGAATAGCATCAATCCTAAGATGAACTCATTTTACAATCAGAGCTACAAAGGAAGAGACAGTTTAATAGTGAATACAACTGGCAATCAAGGTATAAGTTTATCCTGAGAACAGGTTTCAGGAAATCCTTGTAGACTGATACAGTAAATTGCTGATCAAAAGTGAGACAGAACAAAGGCAGATTATGCATCAAGAGAGATTCTACCATTTGTGACAAAGAAAAAAGCTTATATTTGAATTAAGGCCTGTTCCCTCTCACTCACCACATTCAAGGGGATTTTCTATGAAAAAGCAGAAGTTTGAAACATAAGACTGAGATGTGCTGTAGAGGGAGGAGCTGTGAAGGATCAAGCCAGTGCAGACACAGGACTGGGTTTCACACCTCCCACAGTGCAAAGGGGTAAAACCAGTGCAACGCATTGCCATGCCACAATAGTACCCACTGTGGACCAAGACAGCACCATAAAGACTTTCTGCTCATAAGCTAGAAGGAAATTTATTATCTCTGAGTCACTCTGAATTGATTTTACCCTCACTTTACTGTTAAATATTTTATATCCAAAATAGTCACACGGACAAGAGGGAACAGCCCCAAGCTGTGCCAGGGAGGTTCAGGCTGGACATCAGGAAGAATTTCTTCACTGAAAGGATTGTCAAGAATTGAAACTGGCTGGCCAGGGAAGTACTGGAGTCAGTCATCATCCCTGGAAGTGTTCAGGAAACAACTGGACATGGCACTTAGTGCTGTGGTTTAATTCACATGGTGGTGTTTGGTCAAGAGTTGGACTCGACCTTGGGACGTCAGTTCCATTCTTAACAATCCTATGATTCCATACTCTGTCCCACATTCTATTACCCACCTGAAGGCACTTGAAGCACAGAAGTAGCAGCAGGAGAGGAAAAAAAACCACTTCTCAACATGCTAGATGAGAATGCTCCTAAGCAGGGAAATTTCTGAAGAGAATCAACTTCTCAACAGGATTGCATCGGAAGCAACAGAGGACAGAGGTAAGAATAGGCAAAATACAGTATCTGTATTAATCCACTTACTGAAAACCAGTCAAGTGGAACAGTACCTATACAATTTTTATCACAATGAGCCAATATGCAATTTAATAAAACAATTCAGAAATAGTATTTTAGTATTATTTTTTTAATCATGCTTGCTAAAAGAATCTACACATTCAACACTGAAATAATTTCCCTGCCTAGAAGAAACTATGGGGAATTATTTTTTTATTTGAAATCTGAAAGTTTTGTTTGAAATTTGAAAATCCGATGCATCTCAGAAGGGAGAATCACATGAGATATTTCCAATTAAACCAGAATATACCAGAAGTGTTCATACCACATGCAGGTTTGGGAATATTTTTCAGATGCGTTTTTACAGTCCATAACTTACAGAAAAATGATCTTCAAGCTGCAGTATAAGCTTGTGCCTTGCCAGGAGGTACTGCTCAAGTGCTAAGCAGTGTGGCTCACCTTTTTAATTCATTTATGATAGGAAACTTAGATAAGTAATTTATAAACCAAAGAGGAGCTCTTTAGGTGATCCACCTTTCTCAGTAATATAGCCCTAAAGATCCTGCTCATTAATCTGTGAAAATACTGTGCTTAAGCAGTTTTTTAATGCTTGTTTCCAAGAACGTAATGTCAAGACAAAAGTAATTTTCTATTCCATAGACCAAGTGATGATAACAGAACCCATTTTCTCCTGTTCTACCTGTATAGACTTGCTAATGATAAACCATTTCCTCAATGGAAAACCTGATCCAGCAGATTGCAGTGATGGGAAATGTAAAATCAGAGTGGTGCAAAGGGATATTTAAATACATATTGCAATTGCTTACCAAAGGCACAGCCCTCGAGGGCTCCAGACTGGGCCTGGGTGCTGTTGAGTACATGTAGTTAAACAATCTGTCTATTTTTCTTAGAGGTACACCTCCACCTCGGTCACTTATCTAAGGAATGAAAATTGAAGAGTTTTAAACATTAGGTTCTGGAAAAAAACCCACAAAATATCAAGCAGCATTATCTAAATTACTTTAGAAATATTAAAAGGAGCAGCTAGGGACTTTGGTACTGTCTGGTCTGGAGAAAAGAAGGCTGAGAGTGACCTTGTCATGGCCTACAGCTTCCTGAGGAGGGGACCTGGGGAGGGAGGTGCTGATCTCACCTCCCTGGTTCTAGTGACGGGACATGTGGGAACCATTTAAAGCTGCAACATCGGCGGGGTTTAGAGTGGACATCAGGAAGCATTTCTGTATGGGAAGGGTGGTCAAAGAGTGGAACAGGTTTCTTGGAGAGGTGGTCAATGGCCCACATCTGTCAGTGACCAAGATGCATTTGGACTCTGCCCCTAACAAACGTGCTTTGACTTTTGGTCAGGCAGCCCTGAAGTGGTCAGGCAGTGGGACAAGATGTTCCTTGTAGGTCCTCCCAACTGAAAATATTCTGTTCTAATGAATATGAAGCAGGTGATACAATAATTAATTTGCCTTTTCAAATTATATGTCATACTACTCTAAACCTAGCAGGTTTGCAAGCTGTGTATTATTTTTAGGCATTTACCTTAATAGATAGATCTTCTTTCCCCAAAGTGACTAAGGTTTTGATCGATGGATAGGCTTCTTTCTTACCTTCATGCAATTCCACTGTAGCTCTCATTGAATTCTGAAGATAAAAGAAAATAGTCTCTTTGATTCTAACTTTAACACATAAGCTTTTTGTGACAAGTTGAACTTGCATTTATTTTGTTGCATCTACTCTGTTCTACAGTTGTGTTCATGATAGAAAAGGCTGTATTTAACACAAATTCAGGTGCCATCCAGTCAATAAATTGCCCAGTTAAATTTTTACATTACAACTTGTTCTATATAACTTTTATTTACTTGACATAGTCAGAGAAAAGAAAGCAAAACCTTTTTTCCCCCCCTGTGTGAAATCAAGTAAATATATCCACAGGACGAGAACATCCTTCACCTCCATCATGCACTACACCAACAGTGATGTTCACCACAGAAAGCTAGTGTTGATTTTCTCAGCCTGGGTCACACAATTTTTAAGTTACCATCTGTCAATCTGACTTTATAATGCATGTTAACAGAGTTTCCACTGCCAGTTCTTTAGAGCTACAACTTACTGCCTTCAACTTCTTCATGACTTGTACCAAAAACATACCCACATGTAACGTACCAATTCTCACCTGTTCTGTCCTAGAACTAATGTTACAAATAGCAAAATGGGGGAAGACTTAAATGAACACAGTTGACAAATGTCAGAAATCAAACCCCAAAAACCAGTACTTTGAAAAAGTTTCTCTCTGGCCAAATATAAGTTTTCCCCTCAATTTCTAGTGTTCAGTTGCACCACTTAGACTTCCCCTCTTCTTTCAAACTACGTAACAGCTCTCACATGTTCTGTTTTCACTGTTGTGCCAATTATTCAGAAAACACAAAACCCAAACAAAGCATGTCATCTACACTATTCAAAGACACAGGGCCTGTTTTCACAATAAAGACACCGATCCTAACCAGTCCTCAAGTACGCAATAAAGAAGTAAGCTCATGAAAACTGCAAGGTTATGAATATTCCATCACTGCAAAACTAGCCTATCACGAGTGTTTTAAGTTAATCAAAAATGCCACAAAAGCACAGCAGGAGAAGTGGGAAACCAGGCAGTTTTTAAGTACACAAGGTCATTAGAGAGGGGTTTAAATCTGGCTTTTAAACAAGTGAAGAGTGTTTGAAACTTAAGAATAAGCCTAAGAAAGGAAAACTGAAATAACATTTAAGAGCTGTAATGGGAAGGAATCTCAATTTCAACAGTAATAGGGTCACAAAATCCTCCCAAATATTAACAAGTGCAACCTACCTTGAATAATTCAAATAACATATGAAACAAATGAGAAGGTACATAGACTACTTGAATAGGCTTGTTTGGAGCTTTAGCTGAAATAAAAAAAAGAAAAATGTCAAATCATTTTTCTTCAAAATAGTATTTTGTAGCATTGCCCTTTACCAGAATAACATGAACATGTAAGCAAACACAAGCATGTTCTAATTTTCCCAGTGCAAAATTAGTTTCATGAAGTAAAAACATAAATTTTAGTCACTGCTATCACCTGAAAGAACATATTATAATTATGATCTTCAAATATATCCAGTCAGCAGACTTTGTTTAGATATGAAACTTCACTAAGCAGTGGTTGGTTTCATACCAACAATGTATGTTAACCAAGACAACTTTCTTACTTCAGTGGGAAACTTTCACATGCTCACATACTATTTAAGCATAATATTTGCTGCACAAGATTCTTAAACTAAAGGAAAACCCACTGTTTAAACATTCTAAAAACAACTACGTATTTTCCCTTCATTAAAACATATAAAATGTAAGTATTCATAAAAAATTTCAAATACACCTCAAACAATAACACATCTTCCATATTCCAAACCATCACTGAACTGTTTGTCCACTGCTGTCCCACTGTGAGTGTGAGCAGAGGGGTATGTCTTGGCACAGCTCTGAATGCCAGAGTGCTCACTGACTGGGCAGGACATAATACAGCTGCATTTCACACATTCCAGGACAGTTTTGGTGCTGAAGATTAAGTCATCCCTGATCATTCAAATATCTACTGGCATTAAACTGTGCTGTCATAGAGAGTCAGACTGAGCAGTGGTTCAGACTGAAGGGAAGTCTCCATCTGTCTGCTTCATAAATTCCAGGAAGATACGAATATGCACAAAGAACATGACTGGGTCAATTTCATTCCTTCTGGCACTGAGGGCTGGTGATAATACCAGTAGTTATTTTAAGAGACATGGTAGTGAAAGATCCTAGGAAAAGGAGAAGACCAAAACAATGCTCTGCAAGGCAGCTTGATATTTTATTCTGTTAATTTTGTCAGTCCATACTCCCATTTCCTTACTTCACCAAAACCAAGGCAAACTGACTAACTTGTTTGAGGCACAGAGACAGAAAATGAGTTACTGTTGCTCTTGTGAGGTAATTTGCAAAGTTGCTTTCCTCATACTGATAATAAGCTGGTTTAAAGGGAACTGTTAATTCTTTATTCACTTTTTTTTTAGCTCCAGCAACTTGCTTTCTCTACCGTTGGATGTTTTTACTTCTGCCACCAGATTCCTCTGCTGCAACACTCAGTACTTTTATCTCTAGAATCACTCGGTTTAAAAGGGGAAGGTTGGGTCCTTTGGTTTTGGCAGAGATGGGTGGTGATGCACCATTGCTAACAGTATCACCTTGTGTAGAGAAATATTTCTACACTACTCAGTAGTATTGAGCAACACATATTCCATGTATCACACTCTCCATTGAGCGTTACCTATTTCTGAGACTTTTGCAATTCTTCTGCTGAAGTCTGGAAATATCTTAGTCTTATGTTTGGCTGCTGCCCAAAATTTGGGAGAGGATCACTCAGGAAATTTTTTTTTAACTAAAGAAAATAAGCTCCCTTTTGTCAATAAAATAATGAACAAAAAGCAGTCAATAGACTCACAAGGCCTGTCTCATCAGTTTTGTGTCATCCAATTTTCATCTCCGCAATCAACTTGAAACAGATTTTCATGTGATAAGTTTATGACAGGATTTAAAGCATAGACTACCTAATAAAAATTCCAATTTTGCCATCTTACACAGAAGGGCTCAGCACTGTGTCAAGAGTGCCAGTGGAATTCATGGGTTTGTAAGCATACTTTGGAATGAAACAAGTTTCAGTTCTGTCAGAAGATTAGAAGGCAGGCACATTTCCTTCTCAGTTATGAAGAGTCTTGATTTATTTTCTTTAAAGTGATAGTGAATTCAGCAGATAGAACTCTGCATTCAGCATAAAGAAGTACATATCATGACAATAAACTGTAATTCAGGTGCCCATGTAGACAATTAGAACAAAAGTAACTGCATACAGGACTGCAGAGTTCAAATTATAACTTACAATTAATTAACAAAACTAGAAATCACATACCAGAAATGCATTTTCTTACATACATCAATTAAATTCATTTCATTATTACCATTGAATTCTTCAACTTCCAGATCAGGTGCCACTGTATAGTACTGTTCACATAACATCTTAGCTGTTTCATAAGCATCTATAAAACAACAGAACAAACACTGATTTAGCAAAATCTTCTAGAGACAACCAGCAGTGTTCATCCTCTCCGTGAAAGACGACAAACAGAATACTCATTTTGAGCACTAGTTTACAAGCATGAAGCTGGTATCCAATCTAATCCCTTTTTCTCTGTACACTTGTAGCCCAGTTGTCAGCAAAGGGAAAACTCTATCTAAAGCTCTACAAAGAAAAGCACAGTGCTAGAGAGAAGCTATTTTTCGTCTTTGTTCAGGGCTTGCAAACCAGAGGGATATAATCTTAGGCTGACCATAAAATCTACTTATTTTTTATTCCCTTATTACAATTTAATACTTGTTCTTTCCATCCCAAATAAAAAAGGATGATATTGCAGCCATAAATTCAAGTTTTCCAAACACAATACTGTTTATAATACTTAATTTTTGGTCTTTTGGGGGAAAAGCTGGCATCTTTAACATTCTTTGTTCCTTCCTACTGAACCCAAAAATGACTCCCCCTGAAAATACCCCCCCCATAGCCCAAATCAGGCTTTATGTACTGTCAAAATACTGGTAGAAAGTTTATATTACCCTTTGTCACTAAATGTGTCCCCCAAGGTTCAACATTAGGCTCAGTATTTAACTTATTTATCATCAGGCTGGAGGAAGGGGCAGAGGCCTCCTCAGCAAGTTCACTGATGACACAAAGCTGGGAGGAGCAGCCAAAACCCCTGAGAGCTGTGCAGCCCTTCAGAAGGGCCTCGACAGGCTGGAGAGATGGGCAGAGGAGCTGTCTGAAACTCAGCAAAGGCAAATGCAGGGTCCTGCACCTGGGCAAGAACAACCCCAGGCACCAGCACAGGCTGGGGGCCGAGCTGCTGGAGCAGCTCTGCAGAGAAGGGCCTGGGGGTCCTGGTGGACAATGAGCTGTCCATGAGCCAGCAGTGCCCTGGGGCCAAGAAGGCCACTGAATCCTGGGGGGCATTAGGAACAGCACTGCCAGCAGGTCAGGGAGGGGATCCTGCCCCTCCACTCAGCCCCAGTGAGGTGTGTTTGGAGTGCTGGGTCCAGTTCTGGGCTCCTCAGGACAAGAGAGACATGGAGATCTTGGGGTGGGTCCAGTGGAGGGCAACAAATCTGGATTAAGGGACTGGAGCATCTCTCTTACAAGGAGAGACTGAGGGAGTTGAGCCTGTTCAGCCCTGAGGAGAGACAACTGAGAGAGGACCTCATCAATACCTAGGAGTATCTGAGGAGGAGGTGCCAAGAGGCTGGAGCCTTTTGGAGGCTCTTTTCTGTTAATGCTGACCAATAGGACCAAAGGCAGAAACTGATACACAGGAGCATGGGGAAGATCTGATTCCACCTGAATATGGGGAAGAACTTCCCTGTGCAGTGACCAAGCACTGGCACAGACAGTCCAGAGAGAGTGTGGAGTGTCCCCCACTGGAGATGTTCAAGAACCATCCGGACACAATCCTGTGCCATGCGCTCTGGGATGAGCAGGGAGCTGGGACCACATGATCCATTGTGCTCCCTTCCAACCTGACCCATTCCGGGATTCTGTATTTGAAAGATTTCTTACTGGTTTCTTAGCAAATCTGGGTCAAACAATCTAAGTGCAGTCTAACATTTAATCTTCCTCTAAAAGTCAACTCTGGCAGAGTCCTAAGACTGTAGAAGAGACTGTAAACTTCAAAGCATGCTTCATGGTGTGGACAGAGATTAAGTAGCAACAAAAGTGAAGGATCTATTGGTAATCTAAAATCCAGGAACAAACCTGAACTTGCTGTCAGCTCAAAAGTCTTACTGCAGGCCAGTCAGTGAGACAGAGACAGCCACCTCAGGCAGCACAGACACAACACTTGGTGTAGCTGCTTGAAGCAAGAAGTAGCTGTTTAAATAATTTCTTTAATGTTTGAAGGGCAAAAAGGGCTTGTAGCTGCCACATACAATACCAACATCAACATTCTAACTGACAAACTGCCCAGAATGCTGCCTGTGAACCAGAACATTTGGGAGCTAGCACAGTATACAGAACATAAATTAACCCCTCCCACCAATTCTACAAGGAAAAGGCCTCAATCACCTTGACTCCCTGACAGGACTATACAGCCCCTGTCTTTAAGGACATTTCGTTTCTTTGAAAGGCAACACTGGACACTGTTTGCTACGCCCTTGTTCGGTCAGTGTTGTGTAAGATCTATTTTAGCTACTTGCTTGAGAACTGGACTTAGCACCTTCTGACACTATGCACTCCCCTGTCCAAGGCAGCAACTATGAATCTGACGATCAAAATTGATTCAACTATTGCTGTTAGCAGGAAAAGCTAAATAAACAGCATGGCTGTAACATATACAGTGCTGATGCCAAAGCGGAGTAATGTCAATCAAAAGAAAAAAAAGCTACTGAAAAAGGACACCTTAGGAGCCATGAAGAGCTAGAAAAAAGCTGTAAGAGAGCTGTAAAAAGCATTACAAAGTGAGCTATCATGCAGGTCAGACTTTGAAATAGAAAGGTTTCCCTCTCCCTTCACTAAAGGCTGAGAGAAAGTGAAGGGGAGAAATGCATTCTTCCCCTCTTCGCAGCTGCACAAGCAGCAGCGAAGGACAGAGCCTGGAATTCTCTCCAATAGCAAGTCCTGCATTAGGAGGACCCAGAGTGTGAACCTTCCATGGAAAAGTTCTTGAAGCACCCAGCATTGCCTCATGCTTGCTTGCTAACATTCTGAAAGCATGAAAACAGTCAGAACACAGAGGAAACAGGACTTCAGTGTGACTGTGCCAGATCAGCCAGGTAACAACCATCACACCCATGTCTTCTGCAGGAGACAGATCAGGCTGTGGTATGATCAGATAAGAGAGGAATGCGGAGTTTCACTGGGATATCTGTACACTCGAGGACATTTCACTGAAAGGCCTAGCTAAAGAAAACTAAACCAAATGGAAATTTCACTTACTCTCAGTTTTCTGCAGTACCAGCATGAGATACAAAAGCAGTACATGAGAACCTGCTTCTAAGTATTTCAGGAAGAAAACATCTAAAGTTTAACAAAACATTTAGACCCTTCATCTGATATTTAAAAGTACAGATTAAAGCTATTAAAAATCAAATTGTTTTCTTAGTTCTGTTAACAGACCGAAAGTTTCTGTCTTCTCAACAATGAAGACATTAGAAAGTCTCAAGAAGCCCAGGGCTTTATTGTGAGCAACTGCAGAACTTTCACTTAATAAAATAAGAAAAGAAGAAATGGATTCAAATCACCTTCAGTTTCTTGTATCTCAATAACATTTCTGAATATTTTAAGCTGAGGGGATTTCAGTCAACAAAAATATTAACTTCATCTTACCTTTAACCACCTCTGCCACATCACAATTAGGATCAATACTTCCAATATGTTTGGGGTGAGCAGGATTAATATCTCCACCAAATAGGAGTGCTAAAATAAAAAAGAAATGGTTGTAAATTATTTATTACTCTTGAGGCAGCCCAGAAAGTTTGAATCTGATGGTATCAGAGACTTCCTGGATACTGCATCATTTTGCAGAAAGATACTCTAGCAGATTGCCAGAATCCTCGTTTAAGAAGACTACTTGTCTAACTGATCATCTTTCCCCCCTCTTTTTTATCACTTTTTACAGTTAAGACTAGTTAAAACAGAATTCATGATGTGGGAGGGTTAAGGTGAAAACCTACATTTCAAAGTAGATTATCAAAAATTGGATAAAATGTGAAATACTTCATACCATTATGTCAGAACAGAAGCACTCACAACAGTGAAAACATTACAGTAAAAAGGACTATGGAACTGTAAGGCATCATTAAAAGCCTTTTACACTCACCTAAGCTGCAATCTCACAGCTGGCACAGAGGTCTCACTCACTGGACTTTCTCCCTGGACCTCAGCAGTATGATCCCCACTCCCATTTTGCATAAGGGTCTGGTACTCACCAGACCCTTCACCAAGACTTTAAAGAAGACTCTCAAAGAAGTAGAAAGGTTTTGTACTTTATTTCAGGAGTGATTTTCTGCTATTTTAGCAAGTTAGTGAGTTCTGACATGAAGCAGGTGCAGCATGAGGTGAGTAAAAGTCCAGATCTGAAAGCTTTTCCTACCCCAGGCACAGCAAGCTCATACACTGGGCACTGTGTCCTTGCAGAATGGTGCTGTAAGAAACAGTCTGCCAGGAACGTAGGAGCAGAAATGTAAACTACATAAAAACTTGGTTTTGTATTCTGCTTTCCAATTAACTTTTTCTTCAGTGCTTCAAGATTATTATTTACCATCACAGACAGAGCACTAACACTGCTAACACACAGACATTATACAAGGTTAACTAAACTTTAAGCTACAAGAAGTTTTAAGCCCCAAGCAGTTAAAGAAGAGGATCCATAGGAAAATCTAGTTCAGCTCAGTGAATCAAGTTTAATATTTCAGAGTTAGAGCAAATATGCTAGCACTCAGCCCAAGAATTCTATTAGGACGATGTTTGTACTCTATTGCTAGAACTCTTCTATGAAAGCCTTTTAACTTGGTTTTATGTCTGTCATTTGTTTGCCCAGGTACAAGTAAAGAAAAAGCTGTACATTTATCTCATTTTGTATGCTTAGCCACATTCAAGTTATCTGTACACACACAGCAAGGCATTTGTTAGTCACACAAAAGGCTACTGGAAAGTCACACAACTTGTAGTAAAACACCTCATACTACAGTACTCCAGCGTCTGCATTATCTGTAGCGTACAACAATTTCTAAGAGCTCAGAAAAGCAGAATACTGAGCAGAGAATGAAGCTCTAGAGCTAAAAGGCACAAGACACACTAAAACAGATCAGAAGACTGTCCTTAACTTTAAACAGATCACTTTCTGCATGGTTGCACATACTGGTTAATAGGAGCTGTGCAAGTAACTCCCTTCACTCTGTAATACGAATATAAAAAAGTGAGTTTATTAGTAACAACAAATGAAACAGAACCTAATGACAAAGGATTACTAATTCCAGCATTTATCCATAAATAGGAAATAGGAAGGAAGGGAAGACAAGATACAATTTAAAACTTCAGTTAGAAATACTCAATCTCTTTAGAAGGCAAGAAAGTCTAGATAACTTGCTGGTAAAAACAATATGTATACTACATAACCTATTAACAATTTATGGCATCTTTGCACTTCATTACAAAATAATTATGAGCTCTACAAACTACACTGAAAGCTCTGTGAGCAGAAAGATACAGCTCCTCTACTACTATCTTCTAAAATACCTCATGTGTCACTTCACAAGCCATCTCAGCCAACAAAACTAAAAAGCGACAGCCACACTAACAAAGACTGACAATTCTAAAAAAAAGCACACTGGTGTTTTGGATTCATTTCTGATCATTGCAAAGTACCAAATTAACCAGTTGCCAGTATATCTTTTACCATAATTAGCACAGAATAGTCATGAATAAGAAAAAAAAAAACCAAAACAAAACAAAGCTACAGCTTCAGGTTTAAAAGCAATAACTAATAAGTTTTCAAAGAAGAGAAAAGCAATTACTTACTGTGTTGGTTAATAAGCATACGGAAAGAGATGCGGTTGGTGTAGAATCTATCTAGAAAATACTGGATGTTACTGCTAACAAATGGGTCGAAGCCATATTTTTCCTTGTACTCAATCACCCCTTGCGCCATGGTTGGAACCACGTCATTGTGTCTGTTCCTGACTTTAATTAAAACATCTAAAAAGCTAGAGAAAAAAAAATTAGAAACAGATTGTTAGAAGTAAAATTAAACTCAACAACAGTATAACCATATTAGCTGTTACTATCCCTCCCAGTCAATAACAAAGCATCAGAGGGAAAATACAAAAATACAGTACCTCAATAAGCCTATTTAAAGAGAAGTATTTGAGCAACCTCTCACTCACAAGACCTGTGAAGCATTTAGAGCCCCAAATTAAGTCATTCCTCCCCCAAACATTCCTTGAAATCAAATCAATTTCTCTTCACCACTGATGGATAGCAAAAGATTCTCTTTTACTGCAATCATATGCACTATGGTTAACTCCCATACGCTGCAACTTCTAACAGCAGCTGCAAGATTGGAAAGGAAACTCAGGAAAAACAACCTGACCACCCTTCATAATTTCTTTAGAAAAACTCGTGTTTTCTTCCCAGCACCTAAACCCATGCAGTGAACTTCGAACGCATCTCCTTCACCTCGCGTCTCCTGGGCGAAGTTAAAATCTCAGGACAGGTAATTGTGTGACTCCTGTTCAGTTTCCTCTCACACCACTGGATGGCAGAGCGAATACAACACAGCTCTCCTCTGGAGCTCAGCAACTTTTAGGATAACACTCCCATTGCTTTTAACAAGCATTTCCTTTGAAACAGCTTGGAGGATTTCTGTTTCTCCTGCCAAGGCAGCTCAACACCTATGATCTTCAATGTGCTCATCCTTTTCAGCCCCACATGGTAAATCACACATACTTGAAATATCAATTATTAATAGCTTTCTAAAGCTGAAATATGGAAAATTAGTACTACTAAACTCTGCTACATTCTCCAATATTAAATTAATGTTAACACCACAATGTTTATGTAATGTTGTTTTAAAAAATACAAAAGGTGAAATGCAGCTTTCCAAAGAAAGCACAGAAGAGTTGTTCAGCTATGCCTATATCTGCAATTTTACAGATCCTTTTCCAAAAAACATCAACAGCAAAACATTCTTTGTAGATCTGAATAGAAAGGTATTAATTATTTTTATCAAAAGTAGAATATACACCATCTAAGGAAAGAATCACAGAAATCATCAAAAGGTCATCTAGTCCAATGCCCCTGCAAATGAGCAGGGGAAAGAACAAAAACCATGAAAAGTAAAAAAGACCAGCCATTAGTTACCACATTTAAATCAGATGCTTTCTTCCTTTTCAGCACCACTTAGTCAAGACAGTAATTTTTTTATACCATTCTTAACAAGTGGCACACTTTAAAAATCATTTCTCCTATGCTACACTGCCAGCTGCAAAGGAATGTAGGATTCCTTTTTACTACTTTTTTCATGATCCTAAGTCTAGCTACCAGTTTTTGCCTGTGTGTTAACAAACAGTTCAGCAGTCTTTCAACACTACTCTGTTGCACAGAAAAGGGGAAGTTTTAACTGCCTAATTCCCCATTCTAAATACTATCACAATACAGAATGACTGTTCTCTTACTCACCAGTCTTGCTGACTGGGCAGTTTAGAACATTCAATGCTTAAAAGGTTCATAGACTTTTTATGTTTATTCAGTCTTGACTCTGTGTGATCTGTTACCACTGAGAGGTGATGTTAGTTTTAGAGACTGGTGCCTGGCTGTACTTGTGCTGCTTCTCTGTTTCTGAGCAACAAGACCCTAGCAAAGAGCAGAGCTGGAAGCAGCACTTAAGAGTCACATCTGAAACAGAACTGACAACACTGTCTCCTGATATTTGCTCTGCTATTTGTTTTTAAATACCTCCACTATGCACAATATATATCTGACGCCAAGAGGGCAAATTGTTCACCGATATCCCACTACCAAAGTGCTTGAGTGCACCGAGCATGCCGAAGGGCAAAGGGCTTAGGTTTATCTGCTGCAGACCAGCAAAATCACAGCTGAAGCTTAGTCAGCATATAACCAAATATATAATAAAGGAATTCCTCATTATTGCACTGATATGGCAAACCTCCTGTTCCATCTTCCAAGATAACTGAGTTCACTCACATGTTTCCATTAAACAGGTGCTTTTAAAGGAGCAAACACAAGAAGCACACAGGCACATTTCGAGTAGCAGGGCAGAAATCAGAACATATTTCCTTAATCTTAACACTCATTCCTTACAGTCCCTCTACCCACTACATCCCTGAAAGACACAAAGCTTTTATTGTACTCAAACTGTGGGAGACCATATCAAGGGATTTTTAAACTGCTTATGGGATTTACTGGGAATACTCCAGAACAACTCTGAAAATTTTATTTGCCAATTACTTTTTTTTCCTTCACAATTCTGGGGTTTTTTTCAGAACCATGAAGAATAAATGATATCGTTGGTTTGACAAATGAGAAATTATTAATATGAAGCTACTTTAGTTAAGTAAGCTTCAGTGGTTTCTGTTAATACACAAGAACATTTAAGGCATTACCACAGGTGTTAAATAAATGAAGGCTAAAAAATTCTGCAAAGACAAAAATAACTTGTGTTGTGACATTCATTAATTAACTTCCTAATAACCTGTATATATTATTCTGTTTTGAGCTATCATTACAGTGCAAGAAAACAAGCATAACGAAGTCAGTATGAAGACAAAGGGTATTTTTTTTTAATGTCTCTTATGGATAGTATTATCTGAAAGTTGAAAAACAAGAAACTGATGAGTAGAGTAAAAACACTTTAAAATGCAACAAACGCAATGGTTTGGGGTTTTTTTGAATGGCTGCTCTTTTTTGAAGCATTGCTAGCTGACAGCTGAGTATCACCAGAAAGAGGTAAAAGTTTACGCTGAAAGATTTCTCTACTAGAAAGTATATCTACTTCCAAAGTTCAAAACTAACTAAAGTAGCATTTCACATTACGTAAAAATAACAAAATGTCACCTTCTTCATTAATATACTCCAATATTTACTTAGGTTAGACTGCTTACAGAACCACTATTTTAGCTGCAGCGCTGCAGAAAGGAAGGCTCCTTGTTTACCAAGTTCCTTGTGTGTGTTATCTCAGACATGCTGGCAGCTGATGGCCTCAAGTGCCTCCCAGCTCCAGGACACTCCCCCGCACACCCTCCCTTGAGAGGGCCACAAAGAGAAAAATCAGCAAAGAAACTCAGAGGGTAGAGGCTGCATGAAGTGTCCTTTGAGAGCACATGTGCACAGCATGTTTTACAAACCCTTCCATTTTTGAAACACAGCTCCCACCTCTATGTGTTTACTGGATGGATACTGACATCTTAGGTAATTTCCAACACTTCTGCCTGCTTACACCCTTCACCAAGCATGGACACCTTATCTTAGGGCTCCTGTTATCACACTGTTTGGCAGAACTGTGGAAAAACTTCCACCTGACCTCTCTACAGCTAAAAAAGATATCTGTGTTATCAAAAATGTAAAACTAACCTACCGTTTGGCACATGCCCATACTACTGACAGTGACAGTAATGTGGCAACATTGCAGTAAGGCTTCATATGATCTGCTCACCAACAGAAGGCAACAGGGAAACTGAAATGCTTCTGAAATGCTCCATCAGAAAAATGCCAAGGCAAAAAAATCTCTTCAATGGGCTTTGTCCAACGTTCACAAAGGTAATGCTCATGAACATCCATCTGCCCTCCAATTCATTACACTAGGAGCAGAGAGAAGTTGGGCCACTCTGAAAAACATCAGCTTTAGTTCAGCCTCTGCACCTACCTCTATAACCACTCACCCCTTCCAATGCAGGGGCACTGCTGCCTGTCTTTGCTGGACACTCACTGTAACACCTCAGGGACCACAGAGCTAAAAGCAGGCTATTCTCCCACTACATCAATTTCCCAACTCACTTCACTGTGTGGCTTCACACACAGCTGTGCCAGTACATGGATGCCATCTGTGATACTGTAACACTAACACAGAAAACGGTTTCCTCAGAAAGAGAGCCCAGACTCTGAGAATAGCAGAGCAGACTCCCCAGACAAGCAGTGATAAAAACACAGATAGTCAGCAGACAGTTCTCTGTTCAACTGATAAAAGCATTGCACCATTTTTGAAAGCAGTAATTGAAGAACTACTGGCAAAATTGATAGAGCACATCTGTGGTTACCCAACCTCCTTCAATGATCACTTTAGCTCCCCTTCTCTCCTGTGCTACTGTTACCCTGATTAGCCAGAACAGAAACTGAAGTCCACCTCAGCTGAAAGTCCACCAAAGCACTCTTTAATTTCCCAAAATCAACTGCTCTGTTATTCTTCATGCTTTTTGAATGGCAGAGGTGGACACTGTATTCAGTTCCAAAGAGAAGCTGCTGGGATGGTACTGGAACAGAGACACTTCCACCTGGGCAAGACTCACATCCTGAGACACTAATTAAGCTAAAGGAAGAAGAGATGGGGGCCATCATGAAATGCCTCAATCACCTGATACCCCACAGGACTCTGACAAGGATGGGCATTCCATGACCAAAGGATGCAAGGCTGAGTCTTCTGTACTACAAGCCATATAATCTGTAACATTAATATGTAAAATGTGCTGTTCTACAGCATGTTCCACACAGGAACAGGACGGTGGAGAGGAGCCAAGAGATGAAGCCTGCTCCAACCCCTCGTTATAGGTTGCTCTTGGCAAGGTACTCAGAGATACCCCACAGATACTGCCTGCACAAAAAAAAGGCTTTGGTCCAAAGGACCAGATACACCTTATAAACTTCCAGGTTTTTCTTTTAGAAAACCAATCTGGTTGAAAAAAAGAACTATTCCTATTTATGCATCCTTAAAGACACTTACACAATGTCCCAGATAATGGCTCAAACTCCATATGTAATGACACATGCAATCAGAAAAGAACAGAAAGTTTTTATGCAAACTTAAATGAACTCAGAGATGTGGGGTTTTTCCCCACCGAAAAGCAGCTCATTAACTACCAGTATTCCTGATACTTCCTGACTATACTGATACACTTCTGACCACAAGACATAAAAGTAGGATAGGGCTAGATAGCAGCAATATGGAATACTGACACAGGAGTTGAGAAACTTGTTAAATTTATCTGTGGGTTATTATAAGATAAATATGGACATAGTTACAAGTATTTTTCAAAGATGCAGTTTGTAAAGAACATTAAAAAAAATTTAATTACAGCTCAATATGCAGTTAAATGGCATAGCCATCAGTAAGTCAGGAACAGATGACATCCTAGAGCAGGAAAGTAAATCTCACTTTCTAATCTCAGGTAGCCTATCCAATACTGCCAAGAAGAACAAATCTGCTCTTTAATCGGATAATACAATTTTAATCTCTTTTCACAGGCCAAATGCAGTACAGACGACAACTCTTACTGTTAAAGACCCTAGCTGGACACCACCTCAATAGGTAGCAATAAATTCCAAGCATCCCTAATATGTACCTAATCAAACAGAATACAATAATTGCAAGATTTCAAAGCTTTTAGCAAACAGTTATACTGAATGATATTGATATTTGCTTCATTATGAAATATTTGCTCTACCATATTCATATAGAGCATCGCAAACAATATTTGCAGTTGCCATGAAACAATATGAACAATGTCATATCCATATGGCAGAATCAGATAATTCACACGTAAATTATGAGACTCTAAAAATAGATCTCCAAGAGAACTACTCATTAGCCTTCATAAATACATATATTTATTATATTGTGATCTACCTTAAACCTCTGAAGTTCATAAAAAGCTGAAATTCGGTTACCTAAATACAGAACACCAGAGATGGTTTTAGAAGCTACATAACCACCTTGCCTCAACCCACACATCCAAGACATTACAGGCTTAAGAGGACCTGTGTTACACTTGTCAGGCTCACATTTTAGGACAGCTCATGGCATCTCAAAGGGCAACAGACACCTAAGTTTTGGCAACTTAATCCCACAAAGGAAAGCCTGCTGATAAACTAATCACAAACAGAAATTCCTGTGTCATCAGCAAACAGTAAATACAGAATCACAAAATATAACAGCTAGAGGTGGTTGAAAAGTTGATTTGATTTATCCTCTACAGAATAAGCACACCTAGAATGCCACTATCTATCTAATCTATTTATAAAAGCTTTTAAAATGCGATGCTCTACAGCCTTCAGTCTGTTCTCATTAATATTACAATTTTTACTTTTGCCCTGCACACATTCTCAACTTTAATAAAAACCAGACATTTTAAAATTCTCCAGTTCTTCAGTTAGAGCAACCAATTATCCTTTATTATGGTGACTTTATTTTTTGGCACACATAGACTTCCAGTGTCTCCAGTATCATTTTTTGTCAGTCTAAACAAATACCTTCAGCATTATTCAGAGGTAGAGCTATTCAAGTATCAATCGTTCCTTTCACATCAATACTGTCCATGAGTGTTTCAATTTCTCAAAAGGTAGTACCCAGAACTGCAGGCAGCATTCCAGCTTAGGACACACACTGAGTACATGGTTACTTTCCCCTTGTTCAATAGCACTACAATTCAGTCAGTCTGTAATCCTTGACTCCTTCTACAGCTCTGCTGTGCCAAGGAGTAACAAGGTAATGTGGTACTCCTGCACTTGAGCTTCTCCTACACATACTGGTTGATACACAAAGGCTAGAGCGTCAAGAGCTCAGATAACATGCCCACAACCAAAAAAGCATAATATCTGAAATGCACCATGTCCTAAAGCCCTTATTTAACCTAATGTATGTCACAGTTAATGTATCTGAAGTCTGCTGAAGGCAAAACACCATTTTTTGCACAGCACAGGCCACATGGTGCACAAAGAGAGCAAGATGTTTTAATGAAACTCTCTATAAAGCACTGCTTGATCATGCAGGATTTCAGAGCTTAAAAAGAAACCTGAAAGACAAACTACTATAAGAAAGCTAATTAATGGAACAAAAATCCTGCAAAAAGCAATGTCCTGAAACAAAGTTGACTCCTAGAGGTACAGGGTAACAAAAGACCTTACTGTTGGGCAGGAGTGTGTGTGTGTGTTTTGGTTGTTTTGTTTTCAAGTCTCTGATGTATACGTTGCACCCGCTGTTCTCACATGTGGTATTCTTTTCTGTTTTATGCATACACATTTCAAGGAACCATTCTAATGGCAATTTCAATATGATTTTGTTGATAAAGAAAATTGGCTAAGTTTTCCTTTCTTCTCAAGTAATGTTATTCAGTGAGGTAGGTGAGCACCACTAATTGAAGTCCATTAAAAAAGCTTTTAGATAAAAGCAATGACTGGCACATTAGAATGCTTTCAAACAGAAAAAAAAAAACCCCAAACTATTAATGTGTTAACATTCTTTATACACAACAGAGCACTAAGTTCAATGTATACCAAAGAAACATTTTAGTCTTAAGCATCTGATATGCAAGCATAGCATCTCATCCATGTTGTTTTCTCAATACAGCCTTGGAGGAAGTATTTCATACCATTTCATAAACTACCAGTCTGCATAAATACAAAATATATTGTTCAAAAACACTTAGATACCTACACTCTACTCCAGATTACAATTTTGGCTTTTGCCATACATATTCTACCTTACAAATAAGGTAACTGTTATCCTATAGTACAAAACCGCTCAGTATTTGAGACAGATATTTTTAAAATGGATTGTTATATCAATTACTCACTCATCCAGAACATGAGGATCCTCAGGACTTTTATTTTCATACTCTAATAGCTCAAGGAAACTCTGCATGTACCTGAAATAAGCAAAAATTAGAAAGAGAGAATTAAAATACTTAAACCTAAAATACTTGTGAGTTTCTTTAATTTTAAGACTCCAAGGTCACATAAAAATAATACATGCATAGTACACTATACATAGCCTCTACAAAGGCTAAAAGCAAGTGGGATGCTGCAACAAAGGGAAAGAAAGCAACTAAAATATACTATATTGAGTTAAAAAGTATTACTTATGACCTTACAGTCTGCAATTCCGGAAAATTGCTATATAAATCAAACTGAAGTTAACAGGAGCAAAACCTCTCCACAGGCAGGCCTGTAATTTCAGGTAGTTTGTCCCTGGATCTTGATTCTTCTGCTCAACCACTCAGTACAGATGTTAGCTTATTCCCACGTTCCTCAGAGAGCAATCCAACTTTTCTTTCAAAATAAAGCTCAGGGGAACACTTCCCAAAAGGCACACTAACAGGGCTGCACCGAGCTGGTCCCACCAGAGCACTCCAGGAGGGCACCCCCACTCACACACTCCCACAGCTCCTCTCTACCTCGGGCCATGTGACACAACCCTCGGTTTCATAAAAACCCCTCTTACACAACACAGCTTTCTCCTGTTCAGACATTTGGTCACACGAGATTAACTGAGGCTTAGAGTCCAAGAGGTACCACAGAGGACCCAAATCTGAACCCCTCAACATGAGCATGGCCAACCTGCTCCGTAGGACACTGGCCCAACACCAGTATAAATTCTGCCACCTCACAGCACTCAGCCTCAGGACCACGAATCACCCCTGGAGTAGGTGCATTAGTAGTACAGATGGAGCTATAAAGACCACAGAACCAGGACCTATTTCCTGAAGTAAATCACACAAGGTACCAATCACACACATAAAAGGGAGGGTTTACACGTTATCCCCCCTTCACTCCTGGTTAAGTGCTTAACAACAATATCAACACTGTCAGATGTTACATAAACCTTTCTTGCAGATGTTGGTGTCACCAACATGGTGAAACAGATTGATAAAAAAACAAATAAACCTTTCTTGCACATGGAAACAACTAACTGACAGCTCTAAACAGCTAAAGCTAGCACAAGAGGAAAGATAACCAGAGTCCACACAAGGCAAAAGCAAAACAAATTACCAAGCCTTTCCCTTTTGAACAGCAACAACCCAGTAGATTAGGTCAGCTCAACAAAATGACCTATGCATAAACTCTTCGGGTAGCCGTTCTATATTAAGACCAGCTTAATCAGGCTACGAAACTCCACCCTGTGTCTTCAAGCTACAATGAAGCTTAAGACAGCACTGGTGTCTATGTGACTCCCTCCAGAACCACATGCCACTCACTCCACTCCCATTTCAAGCTGCAACCACAGGTCACTGCGACATTCGTCAGGGAGACTGACATTTTCAGCATGGTCAGCACAGGAACACCAACTTCTGTCCCTCAGTGCCTTTGTGCCCTCCTGCAAACATCAGGAACCATTACAGAAATCCCCCAAATATTTGTCACTTACGAGTAGGGCATGTAGCTGATATCTCTAGTATTGCTTATTTTAAAAGACATTATTTTATGCTGCTAAGAGATGGCACCAGTTAACAACCATCACACTCTGAATTTGGCTGATTCACATGCAACAATTAACAAATCATGACCATACTCACTCCAAAGAGTGTTCTTCAACCCCCACCTGTCATCATATAATATTATGAAAGTCCTGTTTCTGAAGGACACCACCACACTTGAGAAGCAACACAACCAGCTGGTTTTAATACAGACCTCCTACAATAAATGTCAAACATCAGCAATCCTGTGCAAACACAAGGATAAGACAGCAGTGAATGCTGCTGGTACTGGGTAGCTGATACCTGATTCTTCTACTGTGTGGATTTGACTGGTTGCCTGCCATTACTGGAGAAATTATGGAAACAGGCAATGCTTTTCCTTTAGAGTTATCAACAATTTTTAGATGTGTCTTTCTGATTCTAAAGTAAAGGAATACTACTTTAGAAGTCAAGTTCATTAGCAAAAGCACTGTATCCAGCAAGTCAGAGGGACCAGCTCAGAGAAAAGGTGAACTTCAAATCTAAGTTACTCAAATTTCTTCCAAGCCTGTGACCAAAACAAGCTACAAAAAAGTTACCTTATGTCAAACAACCCTAACCCACTGGTCAATGTCTACCACTGCACATCAGCCAGTCTGGGTTATTGTAATACCCTGAAGTCTCTGAACAGAAACTCAGAGCTGCAAATGCCG
Source organism: Platysteira castanea (assembly GCA_013397175.1). NCBI lineage: Eukaryota > Metazoa > Chordata > Aves > Passeriformes > Platysteira > Platysteira castanea. Next base: position 671,109 of record VYXC01013174.1, read on the forward strand.
TACATCTTTTTCTTCTACGCAGGTATGATTTCCAGTTTGTACACCAAACTCAGCACCCCTTCCACCCCCTACCCCACTCCCTCTCTCCCAAACAGCTCAAAATTAAAGAAATTAAGAAAAAACATGTTTAAAAGGAAATTCGTAATTCTGGTCTTAATGACTGCCACCACTACACTCTGATGACAGGGAAGCAGTCAGCAATACAGTTTATTCCAGTAAAAGTATGTGTGAGAAAGTCATTCCCTTTTCATACAATCCATCTCCTGCCTTGCATTTTCTTTTGATTTGAACTGTAGGTGGGGGATAAATGTGCAGAGAGGGATAAATGAAGGTGGTAACTATAGGCTTTATCAAGCAATGAGAAGCAAGACCTTGTGATGTTTAAATATAATTGACACACAATTACCAGCCAGAAAGAACAAAAGAAATAAGTACCAGAATAATGCATGACTTGCTGTATCATTAATAAATCAATACAACTATACAGAGTACAAATCTACAAAAAAAAAAAAATCCAGCATATATGAGAAAAAGGGAATGTCAGTTATATTTTGCTGTATTTGGTGAGTCATCAAAAGCAGGAATCAAAATCCTTGCCCTTCAAACATATTGTCTTTCTGGTTTTTAATTTTTTATCACAATACACTACAATTCATTGGTGAAGCTCTTTGGTTTCAAGTACCCTTTTGCCTTGTTCTTCTGTTAATTACTGCCACGTAGATTGAATTCTTGTTAGTCTGCCAAATGCAATAATTTTAGAATGGCACATTTCATACATGAAAGCACTGCAAAAGCCCATGTCAACTCTGGATTTTCTTTTCTTTTTTAACTCATGCAAGATACTTCTGCGTTTTCCCTGATGTGTATTTCATTAAGATTTTCTTTACAATCATTCTAAAACCAAAGCACTAAAAAGATAAAACAAATCTCAATGGTAACACAATCTTGTTAGCATAGTCTCAATGTAGAAAATAGAGGAAAAACCAGTTATTAATCCCCAAACTGTATGTATTTCTCTAATGGGTCTTTCCCAAGAGAGAAATGGAAATTTATAGCATTTTCTAAGGAAAAGTACTAAAGAAAAATAGAGAAATTTGTCCAGGGCTAAATAAAATGTGATTTTACATATAACGGAGTAACATACTGTGCAAACCTCACACTTACTTTAGATATTTTATAAGCTCTAATCTTATCCATTGTAAGGTTTTATTGTAGCTATTTTCCCTCATCACATTAGTGACCATATCCTTTATTATACAATTCTGCCATATGTACAGTATCCTACCTGCACTTTAGCTTTAGTGGCCTCTCAAAGCTGGCCTAAAAAAGGCCCACTTCTTGGATGAAGCAAGTTGCCCATTAATTTTGAAAAGCTGAAAACAAGGCTCTGATTGTTGATCAGTCTGCTGTTTGGAACCATCGCAGCTCACAGCCAGAAAATCATATTAACTGTGTTACTGTCTTGACTCACTTTATTCCTTCCCTACTCCATGCAAAGGATACACATAAACTAAAGCTATGAACTCGAACTGGGACAGAGCTGATGTTTTATCTTTACTGAAATGCAAAACTATTATTTTTGGTTTGTTCAGAGTTCACTCTCTGGGCAATGTCAGATTTATTCAGGAAGGTGTAGCTGAGCAGTACAAAGGAAGGACAGTGGTCTTGCCTCTTCTCAGTGCTGCACACATCAGGCTGAAGAGCCCAGAAAGGAAAGAGGAAAATCCAACAGAGCACCTTTCCTGAGAGCAATCAAGCATTCAGTTGTAAAATCTGATAGGCAGCGAAGCACAGGAAGCAAAGTGCCTCCAGCATGGCCATAGAGATGGATTGGAGAAAGAGAGAACAGGCCTTGCCTGCAGCAGGGAGTGACAAAATGAGGCTGTCTCCCCAGGGAACCTAAGGGGCAAGAAAACTGACGCAATCCAGAATGTTTGATGACTGGAAGCACAAAGGATTGATGGGAAAGGATCCATGTTGTACTGTAGGCACGGTTAACTTGATTTCTTATTCCTTTATTTATAGAGCCACCTTAATTTAAAAGTCTAATAAAACCCATCTTAAGGATTAGGACCTTTTTGTATTATTTTCTGGCATGCTAGCATTAAGGAATAGATTGGGAACTCAGATGTTCAAGCTCCAGCTAGTTTGGAGTCTCACCAAAAGCACATAAAAACTTAAGTTTTCTAGTGTAAAATGGTAGCGAAAACGAAACAAACATGCTTGTGACTATATAAATTACAGAAAATTAGCAAATAAATATATTAAAATGAATAATGCATTAAATGTCTTGCTCACTTGCGGCAAACGTATAACAGATTTTTGTTTGCATATTAATGCACTTCCAAGCTTTCTCAACCTACGGCATAGTTTTGAAATGCAACAAGAAGAGGTTTTTTCATTTTACAAGCTCACAAAACAGCTGAACAGCTAAATTTATATTTATTTATTCTACTACATAAAATTCAGGAATCTCACTCTAGGCATCTCTAAACTTTAGGTTAAGAAACTATAAATGTGTTTCAAAACCTGCTATCAGCATAGCTGCATAATACACAAGGTCATTCACACTGAAGTTAATAAAACCTTTGTTTCGGTCTTTTTAGAAGATAAATCTAGAAGTCAATTTTGCCCAAGGTTCATCATCAGGACTTACAAACTACAGGTTTAATAAGCAATTAAAAACCTCTAAACAGAAAAATAAAAACTAAGCTCTTTAAAGTCAACACTTATAATCACGGAAAAAATGCTACAATTACTTTCATTATTTTTGACATAAGATCATAAAAATATTCTCACATAATTTCAATGAAAATACTCCTTTCCAAAAAACCTGTTAGTTAATTGTGGATCAAAATTAGAAGAAAATTACAGAAAATATTTTGATTTCAAACTTCCATCTCCGGGCTTGATGTCCATTCCAACTTCTTCACCACATTAGAGTCTGGTATTTTAGCCCATTCAACAGATAACTATTGGTCTACAGCTGTGATAGTGGAAATCACATTGTCACATAATGCATGATACTGCTTTGTTTCATTTGGAGTTTTGGGGTTTTTTTTCCTTTTTTAATCAGTAGTATCTACTGTGGCCATAGAAAGCATCACGAGTCCTCAAACCTCTTCAACAAAAATTCTGAAGCAGCCCTCCAATCTGAACACCCATTCAGTTCCTTTGCCAGAGGGATCCAAATGTTGCTTAGCTCTGTATTAGCAAGACAGAAGCACAAGCCACAGCACGGACATTTGGACTAGAAGTATTATGCTGCAGTCACTACAGGAAAATTATTTCCTTTTCTTCATTCACCTATTTGTCCACATTTCACTAACGACAGCTTCACAAGCCAACCAGATTAGAAAAGCCTAAAAGGCCTGCATTTTATCTACTCTTTTCTATGAGCATAACAACTTCCTGTGACATCAGACAGACAGACGAGCCTTCAAACCTTGCAAGCTGCCACTTATCCACAAAGTGATTGTGTGGCTCCACAGCATTTACACTCACTTGAAGCACTTCATCATTATACTTGAAGTGGTCATCAAGACATTCAGTGTTACCTTGCAAAGACAAACACAATACCACATATCCTAATTTATATTTTCTAAGTCTGAAGCTTGATAAATATGAGACTCAAGGCAGCAGCTGATGTACAGTCAGCACAGAAACTCTTGGCTCAAGGGCTATGACTGAATTTAACACAAGCCTACAACATCAGCTGCTTTTACAATTAAATAAGCTGCTACTCACAAAGGGACTTCTGTTGCATACTGCAAAGATATTTTTACAAAAAGTCTTTGGAAAAGTATTAGCAGGTAAATGGACAATAAATACCCCATGAACAACGATTTTTTAGTGCTTAATACAGCCAAGGCAGCAGTCTCTAAATCTCACTGAACACGCAATTAGGCTAGAAATTAATTACTGTGGAAAAGATGACAGGACTTTGAATCACTTTGGATCCACACTAGTTATTACAATGGAGAATGTTGTTTACTGGATGACACCAGATGTTTGATCTATTCCATAACTTCCACTGAATACCAGGTTATGTTTTTAAAGATTCAGCAGTGAGAAAAACAGATGAGATTTTAATTTTCTCTCAATATTTTTGACAAAGGAAGAATACGGAGAAAGAACAGCTATTTCAAGAAGCCATGAGTGCAGTACAGTAAGGAATGTTTAAAAAGCTTGCTCTTGGAAGTTATAGACTCATTTTAATTACCTGGGAGACAACAGTACGTTTTTACTAACTTACAAGACTAATTTACTAATCCTTATCTAGGATCCAGATGAGGGTATATACTCAACATTAGACAGAAAAAAATGAAACCTCATTTGACAAGACCTACCATAAACAATTCAAGGTAGAAAACTGATTCAGAAAAATTCAACAATTCTCTGTTGCAAGCAAAACAACACATACGGTGTTAGTTTTACAATAACTTTTCAATCCACTTTTTTTTTAAACTTACCAACTCTGCACCAGCCCGACTGAAGGCCTGTTCAGTAAATTATCAGGCAGCAAATTGACTTCCCTCATGGTGTTCGCCAGTCGCACAGGAAGCTCCTTCCGCAGGAACATGTACGAAGTCTTCTCGCAGGCATTGTCACGACCTGTCAGAAAGAAGGAAAAACAGATGCCCATTGCAGCAGATCAAATTTTAGACTTCCTAATGTTAGAAGCTTTAAAAAAAAACACTTGTGAAAATAAAAAGTTTTAAAGCAATTTCAGTACTCACCTTCACTTTCCTCTCTCTCACAAGACACATTTTAAACTTTTACCTTCCTAGAGCTTAATCCATTTTGTCTGATATTCTTCCACATTTCACATCATCTCATTTTCTCTCCCATAAACAAAAATCTCTCAACATAGAAATAAAATTCATCAAATATAAAATACTTGATATTACCTGGACATAAGACCCCAAAATACTAGCTTTTATCAGTACAACTTTTATACTAATGAGCTTTTAAAAAGTAAATGCTGCACACAGATGGTAAGCAGTGAAAACAAAAGGACAAAACAGTGACAACCATTTGCTGATGTTTCATGTCACAACTTCTTCAAACTTTAGTACATTAACATTTGAGCAGCACCTGGTGAGACCAGCACAGGCCACCATCCCTCCTAGGACTGGCCTATAAGATTCTCACTAGAGACGTGGAAGGAAGGTCCAGTGCTTATCACCACATTCTCATTTGGAAAAACCCCAGCTAACATTATCTTTTAACTTTCACTTATAAAACACATTTTTATCTAGGCTAGTACTTTGAAAATAAAACATAAAAAAACTCCAACCATGCAGTCAGAAAGCAAATAAATGGATCCAGCAAAATAACAGTACCTTCCTGCAGACCTAGTTGTAACAGTCTTCATTCTCTGAAGCCACCCTATACAAATCGAAATACTGACACGACTAAGAGCAATCTTAAGCTAAAGTAGCTCCTGAAGATACCTATAAAATTTTAACTACTGATATTTAAAAGCACGAGATATTAAGACACTTGCCCAAGTAGTTTAGATAAAAGATCAGACCTTACTTAACACAATTTTTTGTATTTTGCAGCATTTAACAAATGAGTAAAGTCCCCATCATAACTGATTTCTAAAGAGTCCAGGTAAATTAAATTTTTTTAAAAGTCCATGTTTTACTCGTAATGAACAGCCAGTATTCTGCTTTCATCTAGAAAGACAGCCAATGTCTTTTGTGATGATAACCAGTTCAACCACCTGCAAAATTTCTGAGTGAAGGCATAATGTAAGAGCTATAAATTATGTTCAAGCAAACCAGAAAGTGTTAAAAGCACTGCTAGGCACATAATCACTGAGATTTGCAATTTGAAAGATTCAAGTACAATGCAACCAGCGTAATCAAGGAGATACTTTTTAAGACAGTTCCATTATAATCACAGTTTTCAACTTCTTTGCATAGGTAACGTGCATTGATGGATTAGTTCCCAAACCCTAACATTAGCTTGGGGAATGTGCAGGAAGTATTAGGATTTCCCTTCTTTTCTTGCTCATTTAGGTATCATCAATCTGGGAGTCATTAAATTCTGATGGTGCCACCAATTCCATTATAGTTCTTCCAGCAAATATTTGGACCTATTTTACTTCCTCGCATTTTCACATCTCAATTACAAATACACAAATCCTGTCAAAATTAGACAAAGGAAATAAGACATTACGTTGTTTTCTGTGAAGCACAGGAATGATTTCAGAGTTCAATCCTTCAAGTACGTCAGATACTAATTCACCTACAACAGAGGAGAGATATGAGGCTGGACAGCAGGAAAGACTCTCTGGCTTAGCTCAGCCTATACCTTCTGAGCTGGAAAACCCATTGTCAGAACAAAGACAACAACTGCTTCTTCCCAAGTTTGGATATTCTCTAGGCAATAAAAAGCAAAAGAAATGAAAGATAGCCCATACAGAAAATGAGAAAATTATGAACAAGAACCCATAGCCCATGGGTTTGTGCAAGGCAAACAACAAAAGCTGCTACAGGAAAGCAGGACTGGCCGAAGAGTTCCACATCCTCTCCTCCCACACACAGTGGCACATCTCTATTCAACCTGTCCCACCCCAGCAGCTCTAAACAATCTCTTTTTAAGGAGCTGCCTTGCCCTGTTGTACAGTTACATTCCAAAGCCCTTTGGGGTCCTTTTGCATGCTCGGTGCAGGAAAAGGAAAGGAAGTTCTGGTTTAAGCCCTCCCAGCCTACAAGCTTGCTTCAGCTTAAGTTCAGCTCACCTGTTTGGTTTGGGGCACATGGGCCTTGTACCAGCTGCTTAGCTGCAGTCAGTTTATCTGAGAGCCTCCACATGTCTCAGCATTTAGCATCAGGTCAGTTACCTGCCTGCCAGGCAGCACATGCATGGCAAGAGAGAATGGTACCCACTAGGATCAGCAGTAATTAGATATCCTCCAGCTTTCAAAGCAAAAGCAAACTGTGTCCTAACATTGCTCCTTGGCTGCTGCTCCTCACAGCAACACCTGTACCACCACATCCATCAAAAGAAGGAACATCAGATTAAGTAAAAAAAATCCCTTAGTCTGTACATTTAGGTATTTTCTTAATATAATTTATCATAAAGTATATGACAGTTGCACGTATGATAAAGTAAGTCTAAGTTCTAAAGATATTTCCAGAAACAGCATTCTAATAAGCTGCAATGAGACTTCTGCAGGTTTAGCCTACCGTCAGATTTAATTTTTTGCAAAGGTTGGCTTTAATTTTGATCTAGTCATTCCATCTATTTTTCAAAATATACAGCAATCTTTCTTGATTTTGTTCTGACTCCAGCTAGGTAAATACATGTTGCCAGAATCAGGCTTTTGTCTTAAACACCATAGGCTAAAATCTATCAGTTTCAGTTAAAGGGAATTTGAAATCACTCTCTCAGGGTTAAAGCAAAAGTTAAATTTGCAAATAATCTCTCCTTGATTTACACTGCAACCCTCAATAAGTTACTCAAGAATACAAATATATAAAACAATGACCCAATTACCTTCGTATGAATTCAAATGGGAGAAAGAACGGTCATCCTATGCCTTAGTGGAAACTACACTGCAGTAGGCATCAAGGGCTGTATTTAGCTTTATCTCCGAAAACTTAATACTCTTTAAAAGTATGCTTTTAAAAATCTGAAAATGGAAATACTAGAAGACTCAAAGTGAAATGCTTCTTACCCACAAAGCCAAGAAGAAAGGAAAGCAAGTAAAGCATCTCATGATATATAGGGTTCAGAATTTTGCACACACCATCACCATTTGTTTCCCACTGTCTGTAAAACAGCAATACTTGATTGCTATTGAACAATAACTCAGTTTTGTGGCTTTAAGTGGAATAATTGTGCAGATTGAATTGTTAAATCAGGCATTGAAACAAGTTTCTTTCAAGAAGTATCACATTAAGACAACAAAAAGAACAAACCAGACAGATAAAACCTCTTTGTTACAGGTCTGCTCTACTGCAGGGAACAAAGCAATCCCATACTCTTCTTCCTGGTAGAAAGTAACCCCACAAAGTACTTACGTTTTCTAAGAGATTAGGTGTTAATTCAGGGTCAAGAGGCTAGATTATCTTCAGATTTTTACTCTTAATGAAGTTACACTTTCAAGATGACTAAAAAACTCCAAAATCATAGCTGCAATGCCTGCAGCTTAACAGAGAATTTGACCCAGCAGGATAAAGGAACTCTACTGGTAAATTACATGAATTTCTGAGCATCTTCTAAAAACACAGATGGATGCAACAGAAATCAAGATAACAATAAAACAGTCTGTGACACAGGAATGAGTGAATCTGATGGATTTACCTAAGAAGAAATAGGTAAAGAACACAGCAATGCTCTCCAAGGCCTCAACAGTTCACTACAGAGGAGGCAGCAGTAACCTTGTCCATAAAGAACCAAACAAGCATTAGACTCAAACTGCAGAAGACTCAAGTCTTACATGCAGATACTTCTTCCTGGTAGACACTGTAAAAGAGAGTAACCTGATTGGATTTAGGCATCTCTTTTACTAGTGAAGGTAGCCATCTGCCCAAAATTACAATAAACTAGTTGATTTAGTCTCTGAAATGAGATTAGACTGAACACTGCCTAACGTTCTTTCTAGCCCTAATTCTCTCATGACCCAAGAGGAAGAAAGTGATCACCTCATATTTTGTCAATCACCTGCAAAGAGAAAGAAGTGCAATTTTGCACAGAAAAACAAGCAAAAAGTGGGAACTTTGAAGCAAGTCAGAGTTAGCAAAAACACAGCACAGACTGCATAAATTAAGTTATACAATAATAGCTACTTTGACAGAAAAATGACAGTGAAAGCAAGATATTTGTGAAGGAACTAATCCTCAAATTATTACTACTGCATGCATAGCTAGCACAAAAACTGAAAGAAATGTCAAGTGTCACCACAGGTTTAAAAAAAGAAACTGTTTAATAAATGTTCTACCACCTTCAATCTTCTGAACAATCTCACCTATCTGGGCTCATCAGTCACCCTGTACAAAAGTCACATAGAAAAGCTTATTCATGGCCTTCTCTCTGCCACTTTCAAATCTTCAGTTCAAAACTAACACCAAAGAGAGACTGTGATGCCAATCTTGAGACTCCTTTGTTTAAGAACAAGTTAATGTAACGGACTGACAACACACACAGTCTTCAACATCGGGAAAATAAGAAAATACATCAGTAAAACAAAGATCTAAGCAGCAATCTCCTGGACTTTACATCAAACTAAGGTCAGTGAAGAATATTCTATGGACAACCTTCAATGTAACAGCCTTACACATGACAAACACAGGGTTTGTAAAAATATCGTGGGAATGTACAAGCACTGCTGCACTTGGAATGGTCACTGTTCACGAGAGTAAATGTTGGTGGATTTGCTTATGCAGTGAAATATGATATACTTGAAGAATGATGTGACTGCCATTTCACAAGTTTAATTTGAAAATATAAGTAGAATTATTTAAATATAAGAGTAACACATTAAAATTTCAGAAAAAGTTCATGCAGAAGATGACATTTGATATTAAATCAATTTTTCCAGATATGAAAAGTGTTACGTTTCCACCAAAAATGAATCATGCCAATTATTCAACTAGACAGGTATCAGAGGGAGAAAAAAAAAAAAAAGAAAAATATGTTAATAAAACACGACCCAGAACCTTTGAGGTAGCACAGGTCACAAAAGCAGACTTGAATGCATTAGAACTTCTAAATGTAATGCCGTCAGAAGTGAAAAGATTAAAAGTGGAACATTTCAGGGTTATACATCAATGTTATCACTGTTGGACCTTCCATTCAAAGGAAACTCAGGAAATAGAGTTTTACTCTCAGTTTTCTCTACTACTCTCTTTTCTCCTCTCTGGATTCATCTCTTCTCTAACATTTACTCATCCCTTCTGTTTCTCGCTTTTACCTTTTACTCCACAGTGCTAAGAAATGGAAAACAAATTAGACAACTCTTGCAAAGCTGCCCTTAGACGAAACTTTTGTTCTGGGTCCAGCAACAAGAGGCACAAACAATGCAGAGGCTTTTCACACACATGCAGCAGGCCCTGATCCAATTCTGGCAAATTCTACAAACTGACAGAGCAATACTGTACTGTCCAAGATTCACACTACAAAAGGATTAGTTCCATACAGAAGGCTCCACACAAATCTCCATTTTGCTGCAGAAGAGGGCAGAAATGCAGCATGAGACAACGAACTCTGGTTCCAACGCTCTCAGTTCAGCTGCCAGATTCCCACATTCACGAATACCTGTTTGAGAACAGACTCCAGCAATAGTCCTTCACAATGATGATCAAAATCACCTAGCTCAAAAACCTAATACAGCTGTCACATCCTCAGGTTGTCACTGGGCTGCCAAGGTCACATCATAAAAGCATCAGTAGTTTCTGAATATTAACGCTCATCTGTCAGAGGAGGCAGAAAAATAAGAAACAAAGTGCTCTTTTCAGTCTTTTCACTGCAGGCAGAGGTCTAGTTCTCTCCATTAACTACATATTGAACACCACAGACAGACACTGTACTACTTTAAGACTCAAAGTCCCACCTGTTGTATACCAGAGACAAGGGACTTCATCCAGAATCCATAAAAACAAGATCAGAAACTACTACTGTTGCTTTTAGATAGGGCAAAATAAAGGAAGAAAGACAGGAAAGCAGGAGTAATCAACCATATATACTCTCTTCTCCTGAACTTCCAGAATATTTTATAGCTCCTGTATAGGCAAACAAAAAGTGAAGCAGAAGGATGAAGAAATCTTCAAAAGAGTATGCAAAAAGATCAGTGCATCAGAGCAGACTGAGCAAAAGGTAAAACTAATAACTTGCTGCTGAAGGTAGGAAAGCAGAACTTAAGAATAGTTTAATTTCAATGATTATACACCATTTCAGTAGCATGGGCTGTTTATTAAAAGACAAACAAGCTATGCTTGCACAGTCCTAATAAACATGGCTACAAAACAAAACCCAGCAAAACAAGTCCAAGTCCAAAATCATTCCTATTCCCCAACGAGAATGATTATATTATCAGCATACTCTTTAGATATTTATCTCACCAAGCACTAAAAATACCAATCCCACAAAAAGTATACAGGGTTTGTTCGCTTGGTACCAGACAGAGCTTTGTAAACCCCTATGAAGATGATGAAGCAAGTGGAGAAAGAATACACAGAATATAATAGGAGATGTTGACTCGTGTTGACCCTCACTCTCTACCACAGACTGCATCTAAGAAATCTGTGTTCTGAAACTGGACCTACCACGCTGTGCTACAGAATAGCAACCACAGCCTGCACAGGTTAGCCTGCAGGTGGAGGATCCGGAATTTAAGGATCGAAACCACACTTCCCCAGGTATTCAGCCTCTTTTTAGACACATCAGGATCAAGCTTCAGCCCAAGTTCTATTAATGCTCTCTAAGACTACTTCCACCAACTCCTGCAATTGTTTCATGCAAGAATCCTGTTTTAAGGGCATGCTTTCACTTGGCACATATGATTGGCACATTAAAAGACTGGTTCTATGTCAATAAGGAAACCAGAGAAATTCTAAAGTTTCAAAAAATGAAACTTGAAGAATTAGAAACAAAAAATATTTTCTACATCTTACTGAACTATAATAAACATATCACTTTTTTGAAGTCAATTAAGTTCTGTCAAACAACTACTGCCAGAAAACCAGCCTAAAGCCAGAGGAACTGAAGTCTGCAAGTAATCTTCCCAAATATTTGTTTCTCTCCTTCAGCCCAATTCCCATGACCAGTTGGGCATTTTCAGCCTAAGGGAAAGCACCCTGATAGGGGTGCTTGAGTCTTCTCAATCTACACTGTTTATGTTCACAGATGAGAACTCAGTTGTTACCACTGTATGGCCACTGATTTGCACTCTGTGCCATTTCATTGCTAAGTGCAATCCAAACTGGGGAGCTCACATGTTATTTAGCTTTCCAGTTAAACTTTCCAACAGTCACGTGACACTGCATATGGATAAAACAAGGGCTGAAGTACTGAAGCAGTTGAGCTTAATAAACCTTTTCCAATTTGTGCAATTCAACTAACAACACATTCAAACACTCTTCAACTGGCAGGGCAACTGCAATGCTCACTTTCTGCTCCAAAGGAAAATTTCAGTACAGCATTCATCAGGAGAATACATTAGCCTATATCCTGATATCTGAATGACCAGAACAAATCCCATTCACAATCAAGGTCTACACTTTTGAACTTAAGAAGTTCAAAATTAAATACAACTACTCTCAAATTGATATACAGAAAAACATACTTATCTCCACTTATTTCCAAACCCCTAAGAGTGAGCTGGTTTATGTCTTATGTTTATGTCTTAGTATTAATTACTATGCCCATGTAAAGGAATACCACTGGCATCGAGAAAAAGTCAGTTCATGTTTTCATATAAACGCAGTTAAAGAAAAAATGTCAGCTAGCTGTCCTTAGCACAGCAGGACAGCTCAACACGAATCATTACATTTACTATCACATTAGCTATACACTAACTTAATAATAAGTAATAATAGCAACAACGTATAACTTGCGAACCCCAGTAAGCCTGCTGCAAGTAAATAGTGCTCTGAATGAAACTGACTGTGCTGGAAAGCAGCTTAACTTACTGCTGAACAGGAACAGATCAACAGAAGGAATTAACAGCTGCACAATACACCGCAATCATTAATTTTAACTCCTACAGCCACAGCCTTCCTACCACAGAAAAGACCCAAGTGAAGACACGTCTGTCCCTCTCAAGAGGAGTGGATTATCAGATAACCACTTGTCAAAGCTGTAAACCAGCACCATGTACTGTTAAACAGAACAACCCAAATTAAAATAAAAGCCTGAATTTTCCACATAAGCTTCCCTGATATAAAACTAATGTTGAGCTGCTTACAACTCGCTTCTAACAAAATCAGTTTCTGAGTATTTTAATGCATTTGCCAAGAGACAACACAGTAATCAAAAGTATTTATAAAGTTTAATGCAGAAGCACTCAACCAATTAGCCACAGGCTGTATTATTTTTAGACATATAGACTTAAGGCTGTCTTTCCTTTGAACAATTTGGGAGCAGGCTGAAAGTCAGGTGGAACACTCTAGCACAAAGCCTTGTCCTGCAGTATCACGGGCACTCCCCACAGAAAATGTCAGGCAAAGAGCCCAAACATTCTCTGAAAAACCTATGGCCCTGATCAGGTTCTTGATCTTAGAACTATCTGTGCAACCCAGACTGCTTCCCTAGCCAGGCACAAGGGGCTTCTAAAACAAACAAAACGAAAACAATGTGGCTCTTCAGACTATATCAGCTCCTCTTCCACCAGCACTCCTGAGCCCCAAGCAGGGAGCAGCCAGTCAGAGCAGGAGAGGTGCACAGCAGCCCTGGCCTTCACTACCAAGGGGCTCTGTGGCTTTCAAACAGGAGACCCTGGACCAAACAAATCTCGTGCTTTGCTCTGGTGAGACTTAGAATTTTAAAACAAATTTAGAACATTTTTTTTTTAGATGTAGATGAGGCTTAAAGCACCAAACCAAAGAAACCTTATTCCCCTTTTGTTGCTCTGATCAGCTTCTGTTACAATAAACTGAACAGAAAAGACTGTTTTGCTTCTTGGGTCTTATAATGACCTTTCCCACGCATAAGAGGTAAAAATCTATTTCACATTGAAGATTATAATTAGATGTTTCAAAATTTTAACACTCTCCCTTAAGCTCTCACAACTTTGACAACTTCCTTCCTAACCTTTATGACAAACTTCCATAATTCTCTCTAACCATTCCAGAAAAATACAAATCCCTGCTTTATCCTTTAGTTCCTGACAACCTGCCAAAGAAAAAGCTATTCCAAATCCCCAGCATAGATAAAATTAACCTTTATGAGCAAAGACTCACACAGTTAAAACCAATTACATAAAAATACCGCCAATACCACATGCTCCAGTTTCCCTTCAGCCTCACTGAGGTGAAATGTATTAGACTGTTAAACATCTTGTTTCAAAACATTTTTGATAATTAACAAACCATATTACAAAAAAGATTAGAGGATTCCTCTGTGTCATTGCTAGTTATCAGAGTTGGAAGGTATTTTTGCAGTCTGTAAAAGTCTTTCAGAAAAGCATAAACAAGGACTAAACCAAGCAAGTAGCAGTTAAAATGTAAATTACTTTTAGCAAAAAAACTTTTCTTCTCTATTCAGGCTTAAACCTAATTCTAAAAAACACCAATTATAATTTGCACAAGCCTACTATTTTAATGAATTAAGTCAGTGAAAGTATTTATAATACTGTGTCACTTTTTTTACATTGACTACGAACTAACAGAAAATAATTTAAACAGGACAAAGAAATGCCAGAGAATATCATATTTACATAAAAAGGTTTAAAGGAAACCAGAGCCAATAAAATAGCCTCTTATAACACACAAAGCATCAGAAAAAGGAGAACTATACCTCAAGAGTCATAGTTCAGTGCTCTAATTCATCCTTTCAACTCAACATTTCCAAAAATTACATTTAACTGACTCCAGAAAAACACAAAAAAACAAATGTACTTTTAAAAGGATAAGTAGCAGCTTCGAAAATACTTCAGCAGTTTTGAGAAAAAGGTGGTTTTTTAAAAAGGTCATTATATTAAGCATAACTGGCAACAAGAAAAGATGTTCTAATACAGCAACTGTGGAATTAGATAAAACAATTCCTAAATCTATGCCTAATTTTATGATGGATTATACTGACTTGACATGGAGATATACCATTCACTCTTCACAACACAGTCCTGTGAAGATCAATGACTGCTAGTGCAACATAGAGCATTTATTAATTGTTCCTCATAAACATTTGTTCTGAGCTGGCTGCTGGAGCCAGTTTTCCTCTCAGTGCCCAAAAGGGGCTGTGCTCAGCAGCTGTAACTCGAAGCGTGGGTGACACAGCCGCGTTTGGGCTATGGCTGAACAGGCCCTGCACAGCATGAAGGGTTTCTCTCTCTCTCCTGTGCTCAGTCCCTACTTTTAATAGCAGGATTGGGGGTGGATGGGGACAGAGCCAGGAGAGCTGACCGGAGCTGGACAAAGGGATGCTGTATATGATACGATGCCATGCCCAGCAATAACAAACTGGTTGGCTTTGTCACCCAAGACATTCATCACACAGTGACTGGCTGAGCACAGCTCTGCTTTTAGGGGTGGTGAGTGACCGCCTGTGCATCACTTGTTTCTCTTCCTCTTTGCTTTACTTCTTAAACTGTCTTGTTCTTAATCCATAAGTTTTCTCAGTTTTGCCCTCCCTATTCTCTCCCCATGTCAGTGAGGGGTGGAAGGAGGGGAGCAAGCCCCTGTGTGGGTGCCTAGCTATTGGATGGGGTCAACCCACCATAACACTCAACAGCTATGATATAACAACCTCACCTTGAAGTTATTCCATTCTTTTGTACATTGAGGGGGGGTTGTTTGTTTGTTTTTAATTAAGAATGTCACATGGGGCTGTGCCAAAACTTCATAAAAAGCCAGGTATAGCACCTATTGCTACTACCTTAGCACACACCAAATTAACTTGGAAATTAGACCAGGCCAACACAGTCTATTGTCTCTTTACTACCTTATTATCTCTTGGTGCTTATCTATGTATTACTTCATTATTAGCTCCATCACCTTTTCAGTTACTTCAGTCAACCTGACTTAACTCTAATGTCCTCCTCTTCCTTTCCTCTGAAAGACAAGCAGTGTTTTTTCCCCACTTCCACAACGCTGAGGCCATCCATTATTTCAATGAAACCTGTAAGCACCAGCTGTGCTGCACCAGGCCACACACATTTGCAGAAGAAAGTGTTCAGCTACTCACAACACACAGAACCAATTTACTTCCACTGGAACCCACTAGGCCAAGAGGATCTAGACATATTTCAGCTTATCTAAAATTTGGGTCAGGGGAGAGTTGTGATTTCCTTTATGTTTCTGGATACAATTCATCTTTTTCTGAAGACCAAAGCGAAGATGAATTCAACAGTCTTTATCATTATGTACTTACTCTCATCAAGTAAATGTTTCACTTCAGTATTCTCCCCAGTTACTTTATATTATCTCAACATCTTTTTATCTGCTTTTCTATCCCATGACTTTTCACCTTGGCTGTTATTTGTACTGCAACCCAAGAGAGATGTCCTTGCTTCCAGCTTTCATATGATGTTTTTTAATCAACAGTATTTCTGGACTTGGTAACATTGCTCTACTGCTCTCTTATCTTTTGTCTCCATCAGAATTGCTCTTTCTCATCTTATACTCCTCCTTATATCTTAGGAGAGACCCTACCAACCTGTTTTCGTGGCTTATAGAAGTTACGCTATTTTAAAATCACTGGCTTCAGTTTTTCTTCCATTCCAGAGAAGGAATGCTATCAAATTCATGTTCATTTTAATCAAAATTTAATTTCAGATTTTCAGGCGCCTCCTTATTAGTTTAAATCTACTCTAAAGCAGGCATTTCAACAATTTCTACCAGTTGCTAGAAGAAAAACATGTCCCATACATTCTTAGATCTTCAAGAGCTACAAATCCTATCTTTTTGTCCCTCCAGAAAGAAGTTTTCCAAGCCCTCAATTTCTATCAGGCAGCATTCAGCATTGCTTCTGCTACTTGCTAAAAAGAAATAAACAAACCCACTGGCACTGTTTACTGCTTCATGCAGATGAGGAATTCTTGTCCTCTTACCCAAGACATTCAGCTGTGTACTTACATGCCGTACCACCTTTCAGGGAATTAAAAAAAAAAACGCTCAAGCATGCAGACATGTACATGTGCAGGGAAACATCATCTCCCCTTCCCAGCAACCCAAGGCAGAGGACTGCACAACTCCTCTGATCAGTCCACAGACAAACAGAACACAGACTGAGAAATTTTTGGCTGTTTTGGGAAACAAAATTCAAGCAATTTCATCAACTGAAGGATGCTCACTTGTAGACTACTAGCCCATGCTTACAGGCAAGAGTGGCCAGCCAAACCACCTACTAAAGGCAGAATTTTCAATGCTTAGGCTTTATGAGGAAGAAAAAAAATTACCTTGGTGATCCAGTTTGGTCACCTACAGCAACTTATGGAATTTGTACTGTAACTATACTAGAATACTGAATTCAGAATATGTATACAATCTCAACTACTCACAGAAATTAAGTATTCCTTTATTGAATAAACAGCCTGTAAAAGTGACTGATACAGATAATTCTGTAAATTAAATGCACCACAATCTAGTATTACACAACACTCCCCCACGCAAATACCTTTATCACATCACAGTTCAATAGCGACTACTGAACAAAGTTACCTAACCACAGTGACTCTTCCAGACCTTCAAAACAATCAATATTAGGCCTTGTAAAACCCTTCAATATTATATATAGTATTGGAACATCACTGCCTGCCAGCGACTGGCAGTTGTAAATAGGAACAGGTTATAAATAACAGTTGCATCAAAAAGGCTTCCAGCTTACTTGCTGTGCTACAGCCCATTCAGAGAAAACCTTTTTTAATGTCATGAAATGCAAACTTCATCCATGCCCAGATCTAGGGAATGAAGGATTGAACATGGAAAGGTGATAACTGCAAAAGAATTCAAGAACAAAAGCAAGCAGACAATCCAGCTTGCACATCCAGCTGTCACTGTGACCAAAGGGTAGCCTTTCAAGGTAAAAACTAAACAGCAGTGAAACAATTTTATTCCAATGTTCCGCAAAACTCCTAAAGGGATTCTATTTAAAGCTTAAAAGACATATTCGAAGAACAATACTGAAAATCCTGGAAAAGCCACGAAAGTAAATTCCATGGTATTTTCCTAAGGCTTGAAATAGCTCATTTATTTATCTTTACAAAATCAAGAAATATAGTCCACCATAATATACATATACCACATAGTGAAAATATTCCAAGCATCAGAGGATCTCAACCTACCAACAAAAGCTCTAACAAAACTGCTGGATGGAAGCTGAAGCCAGTCAGATGAAAATAAAAGACAGTAATGTCTGACTGGCATTCATCTTCCTGATCCCATTCAGTGGTCAGCATACCAATGGTTAACATTTGTGCTAGGAGGACTTTTTTTTTTGAAGATGCCTTTAAATCAAGCATAAAGTTTTAAAGACAATGCACAGAGAGCAGCAGAAAAAGCACAGCTGCAAGCAATAAACTGCACGTAATTATTTAATTTCTTTTAGCCCTAAACTTTGCAAGTGCTATAGATGCACAGTCTCTCCACTAATGTTCTATTAAAACAAAAAAAGCAATAAAAATCTTCCAATATCTTTTTGTATAGAAAAATCTTCCAACAGCCATTTTCCATAAGAAGATTAGTAATTATATTTGGAGACATAAGGCAGGTTTTGATCTCTACTTTGCTACCCCCACATGTTGTTGTTCAAGTTGTATCTGCGAGCTGCCTTTCCAGTGGCAGGCTTTCAGCTCAGATCCATGCCTCTACCAAGAAGGCAACATGAAGCATTAACACTCTTGCAAAACCCCAATCTAATACTGCTCGTACAACTGGCAGCCACCAACAGCAATGCCGATACCTGGTTTGCTCTTTGTATCATTCTGGAAGAGGCCTGCACATTTCTGCAAGACAGGTAAAATTAATAGGTACCACGTAAACTAAACAATTTCATATCAAAAACTGTATTTAAAAAATGAGAAGGATCTGTTGATCATGTTTTCCTCCAGATATGCCCCAGGGGACAACAGTTCCATGCACTCATTGTGATTATCTGCTGCATGCTCAGCTGTTCTCAGTACAGTAAAATTACTAAATTACAACCTTTGGGATATTTTTCAATGCCACTAACTGCAGCAGTTGCCACAAATATTTTGATTATAACCTACAAAATCAGGATCTCCTAAGTGACATTCCACAACAAGAATTCCCTGTGATTCACTATCTTCTGTCTTAAGCAGAAGCATAGCTTTTTTATCCCAACTCATTAGTAACTCTGTGGTACATGAACAGTAATATATTATATGTTCAAAGAGCTAACAGAAAACCAAGTTTAACCCCATAGGTACAAAATTCATCCAAAGCATTTCATTTGAAACGTGAAACAAAAAGGGCTAGAATATAGCTAGGTACAACTGGCCAAGACAGCTTCAGTAGTAAACAAGCCCCAAAAGCAGATGGTTCGTGTTTCTGACAAAACGCACCTCAGACTCACAGGTCTCAGACACTTGGTCAGCTGAGCAGCAGCAATGAGAGGATTACGTGAGTACAGTATCCTGGCACACGTTCACAACACAGCACTAGCATAGCTTCAAATGACTCTTTCATGCATGATCAAAGGATTACAACATTTATACTTCACTCGTGTCTTCATTTGTGCTTAATTATATGTAACCTTTGCAGTACAACCATTCATTTGACAAAACATTTGTCAGTAACCTTACCGACAACTAAGGTACCCCGACGACGTGAGCAAGCAGCTGTGTGGAGCTTGCCAGCTGGGGCAAGGTTCAGCACTAGTGCAGCTCTCCGGGGCTGGCTCACACCAAGGACAGGCTGCAGTGCAGGCGCCAGGCGCACACGTCTCTGCGTGTCTTTTTTAAATGCTAGGACACTCCAAAAAAAGCAACTCTACCTTCCTCAGACAGGTTATTTGTTCCCCAGGCAAGGGACTGACCAATTGCTTACCCATGTGTGTGGCTGCTGGTTAAGAGCATTGGGTATTTCGGATTAACCTGTCATTCTCTAAGGCCCACCCTACATGCTGAAGCAAATCTAAATTGAGATGCTCTATCAATATGAATCTCCAGAATGGGTTTTTTTTTTTTTTTCTTTTAAACAGTCTAGCCCCTAAAATGTACAAAGATCCATGGACCTGAATGTTAGACAACATCTCTACTTACAAGTTCATTTCAGAAAAGATATTTTAGTAATTATTTTAGTCTGGGTCATTAAGGAATGCCTGCACTAGGAAATCTACTGAAACAACTTCCAGAGGAACTACCCAAGTTTGGAAGTACATAGCTGAATCCAGCTGGTAGGTTTTGTATTTTTTTCCAGAGCAGAATAATTATGGAGGCCTGGATAAACCTGGAGTGACATGCTAGCATTAAACAAGGTCAAAATTTGTTTATATTGAAACACACTTAGAGAAGGTCACTCTTTTGCAAAGGAACGAGATTGCACAAGACTCTTGGGAAATGCACTTCGTAACAAAAGAAACTGCCTGAAGAGAATTCGGGAGTGTGCAAACAGAAAATGCACACATAGAAAAAAGAAAAAAGCTGCACAGTGTGAGCACTTGGACTTTCTGACACAGAGGTCCCAAGCCCATGGCACAGTAACCTCTGCCACACTCGTGGCAGCTACAAAGACAGCTGCAAGCTCAACAGAACATGGACACAAACAGGACTCAGCTACAAAAACCAAGCGAGTGTCACTGCTTTAACTACTGCCTTCTGGTTTGCTGCACAGCTTTCTAGTACTAGCAAGCTACTTTAAACAGATAAACTGTCTCTTATAGTGGTTTAAATAGCTGAATTAAGCAGAGAAAGTTTTAAAATAAACATCATTAATTTATATCACTGGAAAGGAATAGAGACTCTACAGCTTCACTATGCATACAACTGTGTTCCATACAACCCACACTGCTAGTCAGTAATTAAAAAAAGCCCAAGCTGTACCTCCATATACATTGCCACCAGCTATCTTTGAAGAGACTCTTCAGCTCACAAGAAATACAAAGTTTCTCCCGGCTCACCAGAATTTTACAAATTTGTAAGTCAACTTAGTCTAAACCAATAAAACCAACACAAAAAAAAAAGATATAAGGAACACATTGTAGTTTCATTACTGTCAGAAATTAAGTCAAAAACCTTTCTTAACATAAATTCCAATCACAGTAAGTGCAAACTCCATATGAGAAATCTACATCAGACAACAAAATTAGACTGCCATGAGAGGCTTATTCACACATTTCCTTTGGGCTTACTCTTCTTCAACATTTGTTGAAAATTCAGTCATGTTTTTGTAAAACAAGCACTACATTCATGTAGCTCAATTAAAAATACTGTTTCTTTTGAAGTGAGACACTACGTAGCCTCTATAAGCTGACCACACAACAGTGTCATCTTCCCATCAAACATTCTTACAAATGAACAAACACAGCTTGAACTGCACCTTGAGTATTGTGCTCCTTTATGCTCGGCATATTTGCTCTCTTGACTACTTATGTCCTGTGCCACCTGCAAATTCTTTTTTGGCTAATTCAGATATAAGTAACACAGTTCCCTGACATGGTGCATATTGTCTAGGCCTTCCACACCTCAAGTGGGAAAACTTTTGCACTATCACTTACATTTTGATGTCAGTTTTTCCTCTAGGCCTCTGAAGACAGCAGCTGAACTTGAAATTACCCAAAGCTGTAAACATTTAGGATCACGCAAGTTGAGTAACTACACTGGGTTTAATCTATTTGTTTAAACTGCTGTAATTTTCCTACTTGAGTTTTCCCAGGTAAATACAGGCACTAAAGAGTAAGTAAGTGGCGATGTTAAGGCGCCCGTAAGACTTATTAAGATCAAGGTGATAGGTCTAGCAAGGTTGATACAACATAAAACTACTAATTTTAGAAACTCCTGGTGACCTTCCAAGACTAGAACATAGACTTTTTTTTTCTTCAGAGGTTTGAAATGTCAATGACTAGATAGTTTCCCATCAGTCTTAAGACATGAAGACCCTTAAATACATAGCCCCACACACACAAGATTCCAATGACACATCCAGTGACAACTGGAGCATGTCTAAAGAATAAGGCTGGCCAGGCCATAACGTCCTGTTCTCACTCTGCTCATTTCCACTAACATAAGCCAGGCTTAAAATTGTAAAATAAAACTACTTCTTCCTGCAGAATCACAAGACGTATTTCTAACCATAAAGTAATACAGACACTACCATGTTAAAACAAACACAGCATTATGAAAAGGCCGCCAGAGAAGAGATGTCCAAAGGCAAAAAGTCATGCAGGACAACACAGAACTGTGTCCTTACAAAAAAGCAAAGTTTTGTCAGAACAACCAAGGCATTAATGCAAATCTTGAAATCTTCACACCTCTCTAGTCACAACTGAAAAGGCTCACAAAAACCAATACTTCCCCAGCAACAATTTACAAACCCATTTCATATTAGGCAATGGTGACACAATTTGTTTAGTGCCAGGGCTAAAATGAAGATATTCTAAGTGTTAGGCCATAGCACTTGCCAGTACAGAAAGACACAGCATAAGAAGCACCAATGCTAGAGAAGAAGCCCAGCAGCACAGGAAGGGGTGAGTAAGAGATAACAAACTCAGGTGAGTGGAGACTAGAGAAAGAAAGCACAGCTTCTACTCAGGTTCTCCTTTAAGTGAAGACATGGGGTTTTGGAGTTGTTTTTTTTAATGGTACAAAACCCTGTTTCACTGAGACGATATTATCAAGCCCATTACTGGCTTTCTGTACTTACAGCATTCTTTCGCTAATACCATTGCCATAATTGTGCAATTCTATCCACTTTTAATCATTTTCTGGCTGAACACTGGCTCATTTTTGTCCTTTTGTACCTTTACTGTAAGAGTGGAATGAAGGAATACTCTGTTAAGCTTCACAGTATTACATACGGCCTTTACATTTACCCTACCAGCAATACTTATGTGATAAAAAATCTCAACAACTCCTGTGTGAGAAAGCAGGAGTCAAATAACCTCCAATACAGATACGTGTTTATCGTTATCTAGATGGAAGCACGTTTTTTAACAGCAACACAAGCCACTCCTGGATTTCATTCCAGGGCTTCTGAAAAGAAAAATGCTATTTATCATCAGCAACGTTTCCTGAAGTGTTTCTGAATTCTGCACAAACAGGTCTCCTACACAAGTACGGTTAAGAGTTCATGCCCGAGCTTTAAGTAAGTCGATCTCTGCACGGCTGATTTAAATTTTCACGCTCAAGACCATTAACTTGCTCTCTCCTTCACTCGCTAAGTTCACAAAACGTCAGGTCAGGAACCCTTATTTTGATCCCCGTCCCCATGGTACCCGTGTCAGGGGATAACGCAAGAAGGAGGGGCAAGCCCGCCTCTCCCGGCCCCTCGGCGAGGCGAGCAGCGGCTGTTTGCTGGCCACCGGCTGCCGACACCGCGCACGGCCGGGTGTCAGCGCGGGGCCCCGG
>VYXC01013174.1:695448-711332 GCA_013397175.1 Platysteira castanea
AACTGTCAAAACCTTTTACTAATTATAGATTTTAGCAAACAAAAGAATTAGTGGTCATTGACTGCAAGTTACATAGTTCTGTTATTAATCAGTATTCTTATCTTCTATTGGTTAATAATTCTCTCGCCTGTCATGCTAATTAGGCCTCATTCTCAGTCTCTTCTGGTACAGTGAGTTTCCTGGGTCGGTGGTCAGTGAGTCGGTGGCCCAATGTCCCCCTGCCAGAATTACCGCTTACCCAGTTGGAGCTGATTTCAGCACAATTGCTGAGTTGGCTTTATTAGTTTCTTCTTAATGCTGGGGGTTCTGGCAGATGTGCTTGTGGTCTGTAAATTCTGAGTTCTTTGCGCTGACTATCAGTGGACATCCTTCTCCCCAAGATTTGTTAACCTCCCTCTACGTCTGAGTTCATTACAGCATGTCAAGCCCTAAACCTTAACAAGGCAATTCTACCAACAAGTTGTCTTTCTGACACCTGGGCATCACTTAGAGCTTGCTTGCTAGCTGCTATCTGTTTCACAGATTAAATCCCTTTTGTTGACTAAGCTTGAAAGTATACAAAGATCAAACATCAAAGAACATCCTTTTTTTTAACAAATTACATATTCCACATTTTGCAACAACTTGGTTTCAATTATTCAATCACCCCTTATGTGAAGAAATTCCTCCTGATGCCCAACCTAACCCTCTCCTGGCACAGTCTAAGACTGTCCTCGTGTCCTGTCACTGGTTACCTAGGAGAAGAGCCGGACCCCCACCTGGCTAATTCCTCTGTTCAGGTTTCAGATGGACCAGTTAATACGTCTCGGCTGGTCCATAAGATGGTGCCTGCACAGCTGGCTTCAACCCAAAATTCATCCTTTGAGTATCCAGCAGGCTGTACAGCAGGTGTGAGGCTGGCAGAACAAAGGTCACCACATGCGATAATGCTTGAAATTTCCTGAAAATATTGAAAANCCTTTTGTTGACTAAGCTTGAAAGTATACAAAGATCAAACATCAAAGAACATCCTTTTTTTTAACAAATTACATATTCCACATTTTGCAACAACTTGGCAGTCTATTCCATTATTCAATCACCCCTTATGTGAAGAAATTCCTCCTGATGCCCAACCTAACCCTCTCCTGGCACAGTCTAAGACTGTCCTCGTGTCCTGTCACTGGTTACCTAGGAGAAGAGCCGGACCCCCACCTGGCTAATTCCTCTGTTCAGGTTTCAGATGGACCAGTTAATACGTCTCGGCTGGTCCATAAGATGGTGCCTGCACAGCTGGCTTCAACCCAAAATTCATCCTTTGAGTATCCAGCAGGCTGTACAGCAGGTGTGAGGCTGGCAGAACAAAGGTCACCACATGCGATAATGCTTGAAATTTCCTGAAAATATTGAAAAAATTTCCTGAAAAAAAATTTCTTGAAATTTCCCATTTTTAGCTGAGAAAGCATCTGAATACAATTAAAATTAATTTTGATAACTAGAATCAAATGTGAAGCCATGTATTGGAGAATCAAAATGTATCACTGAATGCAGTCACTGACTTCTTTTTGCTATGATGTGGTTTAGGTACATTTAAGACAAATAACTGGTTGCAAATTCCTTATTTTTTCTCCAGTGAATTCAATGTAAACTTTGGGAGGTACAAGATAATATTACTCTAATTTTATAACTGACTTGCAAAAGAAACCAGTACTCTTCAGTTACTGGAAGTCTCTCTCCATCCTTTGTGTCGTGATTGTCCTTATAGAATTTGAGACTGAGAAATCCTGACCTAATGTACAAAATAACTGGAAGGCATTTCAAAATCACTTCAATTGCAGGCTATAGGAATGGCTGGCTTGAAGAGGCATGTCATGTAATCAAGACTGACAAAATGAAACATCTACTGTAATTCTGAAGCTTTTTTGGCAGATGAGGAAAAGTGTTTTAAAACTTTTGTTATATACTCATCAGGATTTGATTGCAATTTATGTAGAGCATAACTCTGAAATGACTTGTGGAATTATCTGGCAGAAAACAATATATTTTTTTGTTAAAGACAGAACAGCATGTCCCAAATTCAGATGAAATTAGCAACTTCAAAAGATGATTCATTACCAACATTTAAGCCACTTGATTTTATGTATCTTTCACATTTTTAAGTAATTCTAGTGTGATTTCAGCTTCAAAAAGTAGCAAGACAACAGTTAGCTGTTGAGCTGTCTTTCTAAATACAAAATCATTTCTGCAATATAAAATGTCACAGCACCTGGTTTTTTTGTAATTTCTTAAACATATTTTAGCCAACCCATGTGAAAAATTGCAATTGTTTTTGTCTCTGGTGATACAGACTAAAACCACAATGAAGACACACACAAAGTCACTGCAGAACAGAGGTGTGCTCTTCTCATCAAATAGACTCCCAACAGCTTCTCTCAACATTGGAGAAATTGATGACGTACCCAACAGATTGATTTCTGCAAAAACTGTTCAAACACACATTTTAGACACCTTCAAATCCACACAGACCCACCCAACAGCTCTTCATGGCCTTGTGCTTAAGAAGACTGCCAAGACTTGCTTGAGAGAACATAAAATGCGCATGGCAAAGGCTATGGTTTTACCAGTGCAAGACAGCAGCAAGCATACACGTAAACCTAGTTCCAAAACAATCTGCCTAAATAAAGAGAAGTTAGTGGCATAAACCATGCAGAATACAACATGTCACTGGGATCAATAGGATTAAATGATAAGCTGAGTTCTGCTTTTTGGACCAGTTGGAAATCTTGTACCTCATACCTGCCTTCTTTATGTACTTCAGAACGTATCTGGTGCAGAAAAGCTTCCTGAGCTCATTCTGTGAGAACCTCCCTAAATCTTTGTTTATATGATAAAAAACTTCTGTATGTGTACAGGAAAGAAATTATTTACCCCTTAAGAAAATTTAATTTTAACATTGATAACACCTAACACTGCTGAATTTCCCAGGTGTTTAGGATCTCCCTTTTACCAGGGGTATTATTTTCACATTTTCCACTTGGATTCAAATCTGGAATAACTAGAATTAACCTAGGAGTCAAAGATGACCCACTTCTACATGGCCGTTTAGTAGCCAGAACAACTTAGTCCCTTGTTCAGTTAAAATCTGTTGAGCACACAGTCAGCTGGAAACCTCAACACCTGTAAGGGAATTACGGTCTTGGTATGGACACTTGCCAGAACCCTGCACCGAGGACAAGACGCCCTTGGTGTCCTGGCCCAGAGAGCACCACCCAGCCCCACTGCACCTGGCTCACTCCCAGGGAGCCCCAGACACACTATAGAATCAGTTTTTGTTGGGTCATCACTGGGACAAAGGAGATGGGTAATTAAATCTGAGTAAACAATCTTGCCTTAAAAATTTTTCTTGCTTTTATGTGTTGGCGTTGGTATAAAATCAATGCTTCTGACTCACAAACCACAAAAACTTTGAGAGGGAAAAGCAGTAATATCAGGTTTTGCTGCAAAGTGATTCCCTAAAACAGGGGGTGTGATGTAGAGAATATTTGCAAGCAAAAGCTTTTTGGTGTTTCCTACCCTCAAAAATTTCAAACATTGACTACTGACTGCTGGATTCAGTGCCAGTACTTAAAAAATGCCTCCCCCCCACCCCCGGGTTTGTGTTTTAGCTATGATGGGAGGGACTGTGTACCCTAATGACAGAGTGTACATGGAAGAGCCTTTGCTGCTCCTTGTATGGCACTTGTCTTTAATTCAGTGGAGCCAGAGGGATAAATAAGAGACCCTTTTATGACTAGTAACCAGAAAATTACGTTCTCGCTAATTTTGAGTTTTCTTAGCACATAGTTAAAGGTAGAAATTCACTTCTACAGAAACTTGTAGCCAAATTTGGTGTGGAGATTTTAAAAGATGCATTTTTGTTATATTTTCAGATCTTGTTCTTTCTGGACCTTTATATTACACACACTTCTGTTTTCAGGGATCAACGCTTTCACATGTAGTATTTCACCCAATTAACATTTATTCACATTGAAAATTTCAGACCTTTATAACACTAGAGCCATAATCTCCTTAACAAAGCTTGTTTTATTTCACTGCAGAACACATAGTAGGTCTATAAACTAGCTGCAGGGGACTCAGCATAATGAACTTCTTTGTATGGATGTCAGAGGAGGAGAAAAGGAATGTTAAACTGTAAACCAAGAAAACACGGTTATTAGTGTTTTCTAGACACATTGACTTCGTGGAATTCATAGTAATTTTTTTTTTTTAACCAAAAAAATAAACCTATATTGAAGTTAATATAACCCCTATTTGTTAAAGTTCAGAAGCACTCATTGAGAATGGGGATAATACAATTGAAACATGAACAATAATAATAACTGATAACAGTTATTTGGAGAAAATTTACACAGGAAATTATAGTCCCAAAGTGCCTCTTACAAGATGACAGAAAAGTCAGCACAGAACAGGAAAACCTAATGCAGGGTGATGTTTCATACAAATTCCTCCTCTTGATAGTACTAATATTTCTCAATAACCCTGCTGTTATTTTGCTACCTGCCATTATTTGCTTTCAAGGGTAGATTCAAGTAGTGGATCAAACCCACACTAGGAACACATGGAGTTCCTTACTGAAGCTTTCCTGAACTTCAAAAAGGAGCTGGTTTTATTTTTAAATAACTTATTACTTCCTAGTATTTGTTCACTCAGGTGGGTAACTTTGGAGGGACTGTTACCCACAATGATCAGAAGATTGGTAGTTATTGCATTTGGGAATGTGTGTGTAGTATTACATTCTGTTGCTACCATAGTCTACATTTTCAGCCATTCTTGTCTATTACCCAAGAAAATAAAGGTTTTTTACCAAGTTTTTTGCCAGCAAAAGCTGGTAGTCACTGCATTTAGGGTTCCTCACCCTAGTTAGTTGACCAGCAAAGCCCAGCAGTCTGTCTAAACGAACCCTCTGGGACTATCAAAGATTGCACTCAGCAGCAAATCTAAGAGCTGGGAAGTTAGAGAAAATATTGACTCTCTTTGCAACCAAGAATACTGTAGCTTGTCAAATTGTTTATAATTCCTGATTTGGATGTGTTAGGTTTTTTTAGAGTATGCACTCCACAATTTCTTCAATTGCAGAGCTGTCCTTTGTAATTTGCTTTAAAGTGAAGCTGGTGCCACCATGGAGGTGATGTTGGCTCTCTGTCAGATGCCACCATCTGTGTGTCCAGCATTAATGGACAGACCTACATTACTTTTTAATAGCAAAAAAAAAATTTCATGTCTAAAGAAAAACAAAGAGAATAATTTCTTTTCAAATTGTTAAGGCCCACAGAACAGAAAATTCTTGGGACTGAGAGTAAATGCAGAGAGAAAGAATTTAGGAGTATCCTTATTGCCATGGTATTTTGTCCTGTCCTTGCCATAAGGGAACCACTGGAACCAGTGAGGCAGAGCTATGACTGAGTGGCACAGAACTCCACCAGAACAACCCCTTCCTGTAAGACTCCCTTGGTGCTTCTTTTACCATTCCAGCATACAAAAAAACCCACAGCAAGGTCCTAGCTTGCGTCTGAAATATGCAAAACAATCTAACCAGCAGTCAGTACACTTGTATCAAGGACTGACGTTAGTCTTCTTTTCCAGAAACAGCTTGAAAGAACCCCAGCTGAGGAAGAGTCACTGATACATAAGAAATACAACTTTGGGTTTTGTACTAGGTCCTTTTAAATGGAATTGACAACATACTTTGAGGAGAAGCACAGAACTAGTTTGGCATTCGTAGGAGAGGAGTGCCTGTGAAAGAAATTATTTTTCTCTTTTTTCTTTTCTTTCCTTCCCTTGCTAGGGAGTCTCCCAGAGGAAAACTCAAAACTTTATTTCAGATTGAATAGCCATAACCACACCCTGACATAGCTTTGTCTTCAGAGAATATCATCTCAGCACCTTTTTGTTTGCAAAATTGAAATTTGCAGGGGTCTTGTGAGGAAAAAGCTGAAAAGGAGTTGATCTTGCTACATGAAGTTTACCATGCAGCATGAGAAGTTCTTGTATCCTTGGACAAATGGAGTAAAATCTGCTGTTTAGGGGAACTGGGTTGAGTCATCTTGGCTCTAAACATTTTCACATGGAGAGAGAAATGCACTTTTTGTTCATTTTGCATAGAAGATGTGCATAGAAAATGCACTTTTGCATCATTTTGTTTTCCATGCACTCAAATCTTCGAGAAGAAACCACCGGTTTTGTTTGAAGAACACCATAATCTCACGGGAAGTTGTTCCCATCTCTGCTGGTACTTGACACACTATCTATCAGGCTCAAAGATCAGATAAGCAGGTTTCCTAGGACTTTCACAGCTCTGCCATATAGACTGTTCTGAAACTGGGTTTTTTGGTTTCACTGCAACCCATGAGGTGAGAACTAAAGCTTCCAGGAAACACCACAGTTTTCACAGAAACATCAAAACATTCTTCTTTGAGAATCCACCAATTTCATTGGATTCCTGAACTGGTTTACATTAAAGCACATGTTAAACATCATATTTAACCTTTTTTTTATATCCTGGACTTCAAATATATACCTCTTGCTGATACTGCTTTTTGCTGTTCTGGAGTTTCTCTTCCCTGTAAACAGCAATCCATATTTTGCTTGATTTTCTGTAACAGTGTGCACACTATAGCTTGTAGACTGGCCTAGATGAGAAAATAGGCAAACACAGTGTTATGTCTATGTACACTCACATAGCAAATTAGCTCTAAGCAAAACAGAAAACTTCTCAGGGATATAATAGCACTAATTTTGGGTTAGAGATAAGCTTTTCTGGTAAGTATTGTACAGGAGTTTTTGCATTATGACCCTGATTTCCAGTTCCTCTTAACAAGGTGGAGTCACATCAGGATGCAATTGTGGTTGCCCAAATCTGTGCCTGTAGTGAGGCTCAGTACTGATGCCAAACAAGAATCTATTTTCATTTGTCTTTACATGCACAGTCCAAGGGAGAAGTAAATGCATCATATTCATGTGGCATATCCAGGCACCTGATCCTGGTAAATGTAGTAGCCTCCATTTAGGCTTCCTCAAGCAGCCTTGAAGACCTGCTGCTAACAGCTGGTGGCTTCTCCAGGAGCACCATTTGGGAAAATATCCCATGTCTCTATACAGAGCCTCCTCAAAGACGATGGCTGGAAAATAGGGTTATCTAGCAAGATAAACAAATAAATAGTTTCTTCAGCTGTTCTACCTACAAAATATAACATGCATCTTGTTACTCAAATTATTATGCAAATTATTTTGATGATCTGTGGGAAAGCATAGCACAAGAGCTTCATGGGTGGGAAGAAAACTTTTGCTCTGGTGTTTGCTTGCAGGTGAGTGCTTTGAGATAACAGGAGTAATAAAATGCCCTTCTTAGGTGAAAAATGGATTCCGTGCAGATTCCTGACAGCTTGGAAGTTCTACTTTCTCCATGTTGCAACATTACTCAGGCCTACAAATTTGTTGTAAGATGGATTAGCTTTAAAGATTAGATAAGGATACGGACATGGATGTGGGTAAGAGTGGAATTACTGATGATCCAAAGTCATCTTTACACTTCATTAAGCAACTGAATACTAAACAAGAGGTTGTCACACTTGAATGAGCAAGAACATTTCCACATTCATGTAGTTTAATGCCTTTCTTCTCAGCTGAAGCTGGAAGTGGCATGTGATGGACAAACTGAAAAGCAGAATGAAGAGCTCAGGTAATTTTTATTATTAAGGTTGCTAAATGCTTGCCTTTAGAAGCCATTTCCAGTTGTGTTCAGCAGATGTTTGCCAGCTCTTAACCACTTATTGAGAGGAGTATTGACTTCTGGTAGTTGCATGTTACACATGCATAATGAATGAAAATTAAATACAAGATGACTTTTCTAAGTGAGAGGAAATAAAAAAAGGGTCCATCAGGTGTACTCATGGCTGAACTTGCATCATAATCAAGCCTAGGTTTCTATACCCTTCACCTCAAAGGGACACCATCTTGTGTGTTACCCCTGGTGGAGCTTAACTTTTGAGTCTCACAGTCCCATATAAGATAAAGTGTCAAATTTGAGCTGGGCTTCTCTGCAGAAACACCTTCAGCCCACACACACTCTCCTCTTCTTGATATGGTCTTTACTCCCAAATTCTCTACCCTCCTCCCCAAGGTGCAGGGGGTCAGGAAATGGAGGCTGTAGTCAGTTCATCACACCCCATCTCTGTCACTCCTTCCTCCTCACACTCTTTCCCTGCTCCAGTTTGGGGTCACTCCCACAGGAAGCAATCCTCCATGAATTTCTCCAACATGAGTCTTTCCCATCGGCTACAGTTCCTCACCAACTGTTCCAGCACGGGTCCCTTCCACAGGAACAGGCTGCTCCATTGTGGATCCTCCATGGGGGTCACGAATCCTGCCAGTAAACCTGCTCCAATGTGGATTTTGTTCTCCACAGGTCCTGCCGGAAGCCTGCTCCAGGGCCAGCTTCCCACGGGGTTACAGCCTTCTTTGGGCATCCACCTGCTCTGGCAAGGGGTCCTGCAGGTGGATCTCTGCTCCACCATGGTGTTCCACAGGCTAAAGGGGGATAGCTGATCCACCGTGGTCTGCAAGGGAATCTCTGCACCAGTGCCCGGAGCGCCTCCTTTCCCTCCTTCTCCGACCTTGATATGTGCAGTGCTGTTTCTCTCATGTACTCTCACTGCTCCCTCCATCTGCCATTGCTGCTGTTCCCAGAGCAGGTTTTTTCTCCTGTTCTTAAATATGTCACACAGTGACACTACCAGTGCAGCTCAGCCATGGCCAGGGGTGGGTCCATCCTGGAGCCGGCTGGCCTTGGCTCTGCTGGACATGGGGGAAGCTTCTTGTAGCCTCTCGCAGAAGCCACCCCTGTAGCCCCTCAACTACAAAAACCCAAAACTTTTCCATGCAAACCCCATACACTGGCCATATATATGGTATCACAGAGGCTTCTTTTCCTTTTAGCAAAATACAGACATTCCGCTCCATCTTTATGTCTTGATGTAGGTTCACATAGAGACAAAGACAAATGTAAGGCACGTCTGCACAAGGATGTGCATTTGCAGTATGTGGGGGAATAGTGCATTTAAAACATTCGGCTCAATACAACGCTGTATTCTGCCTTGCTGCACTGAACAAATCAAAGGTAGGTCCTAAGAATAGCATTCATGGTATACAAAAGCAGATTAACACATCTCTTGGGAAACAATTTCAAGGAAGCTAAGAAGCTGAGACAGCTCGGAAGAAGAGCCAAAAGTCATTCAGCTGTCTTGCTAATGCTCAGGCTTAAGAATCAAAGGGCACCCAGCAGTTAATGGCTCTAGATAAGCCAGTCCTGAGTTGTCATGGTGTGCTGCCTGCAGTGGATGGACTTTGCAATGCCACCTAATTTTGAACCTCAGGTCCAACAAGTGGAAAGTACAGCTGATTTCTGTATCAGGCTCACACCTTGCCACAAGCACTTCAGCTGCTGCAAGGGGCTGCCCAAGCTCCCCCCAATCCCTTTCCCAGGTATATTTCCGTGCCCAGCTGAGGGCACTAACCCAGCCTCAGGCTGTGCCACCTTAGGGAGCTAATCTGTAGAAGCAGAGAAGTGGTTCTACTTCCCATGCCTTATCAAAACAATGGAGAGAAGAAGTTACAGATCCTCTCTACCCCTCTGGTTCCTCTGCAAATGAACCAGGGGGGTAGTAGAGCCACTCCTTTCAGCATGAGACTTGTTCAGCCATGTTATAGGATCTCATCTACTGTAAATATAGCAGTAGCTCTCTGATGCTCTGTTGCAGACATTGAGTTCATTGAAATCAGCTAACTCTAAAGCAGATTTAGGAATGTGATACCAGGTATTACTTTCAAAGGACAGTCAGGGTGACTTCAACTGAAAAATGGCATGGTCTTTTCCACCAGCTACCACCTAAATTGCCTTCTGAGAAGATTATAGGTGTCTTATGATAAATCCTTTTGGGAGACACTACATCTCAGTACAAGGCAGCACCAACACCAATCCCGTACCAATCAAGATTTTTACTGAACTGATTAGAAAATCTTTATTGCCTAGTAGAGCAATCAAGATAAGTACACATACATTTTAAAAACAAACAAAAATAAACAACCTTTGTAATCTTATGACTGTAAACATTTGTTTTATTGAGTGACTTACATTCCCCCCACAGAGCAAAGTATTTCATCGAAGAGTCAGTCATTTAGTCA
Source organism: Platysteira castanea (assembly GCA_013397175.1). Taxonomy (NCBI): domain Eukaryota; kingdom Metazoa; phylum Chordata; class Aves; order Passeriformes; genus Platysteira; species Platysteira castanea. The sequence goes on from VYXC01013174.1 coordinate 705,664, forward strand.
GAAAGGCAAACACTGGCATTGCCAGGAGAAAGAAGACTTTTATAGCCTCTAAAGCAGCCTAATATAACTGCACCTCCTGCTACCTCTCCAGCTGACACAAGTGTATTTTAGGCACCACTCTCTGGTATTGCAGTGGGAACATCCAGGTGCTACAGAGCTCGGATTAGTGTTACTTCATAAAAGGAAGACAGTGATTACCCCAAACAAATCAGAGAACTAAAACCGAAACATCTCCATGTTATTGTCAAACACAATGTTGTTTTAAAAATAATGTGAATGTAATTGCCAATAAAAGCAGGCTGGCTGAGGCAGGGAACATCTTAGCAAGTCATATTTGCAGGACTTGGCTTGAAAGCAGCTCAGAGTGGTCCAGCCTTACTGCAAGCTCTGTTCTTTGCTAACAGAGGCACTTAGAAACAGCTACAGTGGTTTTATTTTGCTTTAATCATTGATCAGAGACAAGTAAAATGCAATGAAGGAAAGCAAACACATACTCCATTGCCCAGATACAAGCAGATATTTGAAAAGCAGGCCAGGTTACCATGGCTAATTCGGGGGAATGGAGGTGGGTGAGAGGGAGGAGAGGATCTTGGAAGGCAAAAATTTGCTTTCATTGGGGAATTTCATTCTCAGCAGAGATTCCTGAGTTTTTACTTCACATGAGCAAAAAATGTCATAGTCTCTGCTTAAGGTGGCTTGACTTGTAGCAGTATGGGATTAGGCTGTTTGAGCTGTGAGATTTTAGTCATCCTGGTGTTGGAAACATTCCTGAAACTACCTCCCCAAGTCATCTTCCCTTTAGCACCACTAATTCTCTTGTGTCACTGCAGACTAGCTTCCTCAGCAATATGGTGCTGCAAGCCTGTCTTATTTGCAAGGAGTACATCAGCACCGAAGGCAAACCTCTAAAGCAAGGCAGGCAGTGCAGTCCTCTGAAAAAAAAGGATTCGATGAGGAAGGAGAGAGTTCAGGCTGGTCTCCCATTCACATTCTTACTTTGCAAGTGTTTTCATAACCATCAGTCCTGGAAACTGAAAGTGAGATCCAAAAGAAGAGTTAGAAAGGAGGAGAGAAAACACGTTGTTTCATGGATTGCTAGATTTGTAGATTATGGCTATTAGTAAAAATGACAGCACCTCTAGTCGATGGGGTACAGGTTCAAAGCCTATTAATGCACTACAAGTAACATGATTTGGGGATCTGAAAAGAGAAAAATCACAATGTGAGATTTAAATCCTACTTTGTACTTTGAAAGCCATGGTTTCAAGAGGGAGAAGTCCAATATGCCCCATTCACATGCTAATTCACTTGTTTCAACAAACTGGTGTTCTCCTTCACCTCTTCATATTAGCATAAAATGAGAAGCTTGAATCTGCATTTTTCAAAAGACAACCAGGTTTCAAAATTTCCAAAATGCAACTATTCAGCAATGGTTCATACATGCTAAATGCCAGAGTATTGTAAATGCAATACTCATTTGCCTCCTGCATCCAGAATGTAATTTCCATTTTTATTTTAATCACTAGTGATCCCTTGTTCCAAGTTTCTTTAAATAAATGTCCCCCACTGCTGCCCATAGCTTCTGCAGAAACAATTTTGAATATTTTGCAGGCAAAAATAGCAGATGTGTTGAAATTTATGCCATTCCTCTCCAGAGTAGATGACTGATGAAATGCATATATCCAGGCCTGTGGAAATCTGAGCCAGAAATAAATAGCAAATGAGATTATCCTTAAATTGATTTCTCTGCAGTACATTCTGATTAACCAGCAAATCAAAGATTTTTTTTTTTCCAGCTGCTCCACAGACATCACATTCTTCATTCTCTCCATGTGTGGCTTCTGGTATGTAAGTGCTTCTTTCAGTTATCAGATATCTGAGGGCTTTTCTGCTCTGACATCCAAAAAGCTTGGTCTTCTTCCTTTCTGTCTGAACTTTCAAAATGTAGATTCTAATACTCTCTTTGTTCTCCTCAAAAGACTCCAACACAAAATCTATTGTTCAGATCTGTTACAGCCTATTGCAAAAACAGCGGTCTTGCTTGAAAGCATGCTGGTGCCCTTGGTCCTTCTCAAGGTGTTAACGCAACCTCCAGGACAATGTCTGAGTAAGTATCAACGTCAGTAAGACATTTTCTATCACTAGAAGATTTTTTTGGAAATCAAAACCCATATGCTTATCTGGTAGACCACCTGTAATATCATCAATGGTTACTTCAAGGACTCTGCTGCTGGTGTCATGATGAGCTGTCCATCCTGAACTTCCTAATGGTATGAAAATATCCAGAGCCGTGTTCTAACTTGCCCTAATCATAACTTAATCCCCACAGTGTTAATGATCAGTATGACACCAGTCTAGGTGTCATGACAAAGAGCAATATTATGCCTTTACCTTTGTTCTGGTGGGAATGTGCAGCTAACTTTCAGATGCTAGACAGTGGCCCAGATGTTCAGCTGCCTGTGACCCAAGGTTTGCTTTTGCAGTGGCACAGCTGTGGTGCTTTGGCTGAGTTTTGCTTAGAAACTTCTTGTCCAGATGCAAGAAAGAGTGTAGGCTAAAGCCACATGAAATTAAGTTCACAGGCAGAAGTGAAATTGCAACGGCAGTAACAGTTAGCTGGAAGATACTGAGGGGGTGCGGAAGTTGCAACACCCTCAGAAAGAAGGCAGACACTCAGCAAACAGCAGCTTGGCCAGACAAGGGATCATGGTCTTCTCCAAAGAGTTATGGAAATGAAAACTTCCCCGCAACCAACAGCTGCCTACCTGCCTGGTAATACTTGTAATAATTAGCTGAAGTAGCCTGTATTAAGAACTCAAGTCATAGTTAATGCTTGAGTAATACTTCGCTGAGTAGCCTCTTAGTTGTATCTGTGTAATGTACATCTTAGCTGATACAAATATTTTCTGTGTGTTTCTGAACCTTGCAATCTTTTAGCATAGGAAAAGGTGCCCAAGGAAAAATGACTCATCGAGAAAAGGTTGCAGGTGTGAGCACGAGTCCTGGCTCTCTCCCTCCTCTCCCTCTGCCCCTGCTTCACTTCTTGCCACACAGTCACACTTCAAGGCCTAAAGTTACCAGATACCACCAACTAAAATGGAGATTGATAACATGCATCACTAGACAGTACTGCTGTCTAACAGAAGGGGTTGCTGTGAAGAACTTTTTCCCATGACTAAGTGGTATCAACAGGCCCTCACTATCCATATTTAAAGAGAGATTAAACTAGGGCAATAAATTGTGACAGTGCTTCTTTAATCAGAAGAAGGAAGGAATAGGCTCTCATTACAGGGCACACTGAACTTGGATTTTATACATCCTGTTCCAAACCAGAATGATAAGGTGAAAGGTGAAAACCAGCAAGGTTGAAAACAGCTACCCTGTGTGATGGAATCCTAAATCCAAATTGCAGCATGCCTATAAAATGCTTCAACCTCTTGGCGTCATAGACTATGGGGCATCATAGACTATGGGGTAGGGGGTGCGCTGTCCAAGGTGTATGAAGTAGGATTTTTCCTGTGTCTGGTACCATGTCCATCAACACTGCAGAAGAACAAATCCCTGGGACAGTCCTGACTGATACTTCATAGAGGGGCAAGGAGAAAGGGGGGGGAAAAGTATTGCACAGCAGGCACTTTCTTACTGATCGATGGCAAAATTCTCCACGAGCTTTAATTTAAAGGAAACAACAAACAGCATAGAGATCACTAACAGACAAATTCAGTAACTGCTCCTACATGAAGACTGGGAGAAATTTCACATTAAGCATCAGGAACAGTATCTCCACATGCATTTGGCCACTCAAGTGGCTCCATAGGGCTATGTCTGTACAGTGCAGAGGTTTGCTTTCGGGACTTGGTATTTCCAATTATTCACATTTTGGACTAGCTCTAGGCTCGTCCCGTGGGCAGGGACAGCCTGCTGGCAGCTGGGGAGCTCTAGGTGCACTCCTGGAGCACAACTCCCCCCTGTAGTTTCCCACAGCAGGCATCCTGCTGGAGTGCTCGGAGGTCAGCCCCCCCGGGCAGCCCAAGGCATCATTAGAAACACGATTAGGAGATTTGCTTCACACGCGCTAATCCAATTTAAAACGTTGCTGTAGACATAATGAGACTGAAAAGCTGCGAAAATGCATCCCTGAGGGGTTGTTTTCTTTGTGCCAGGCGGGGAGTGGACTTCAACACAAACTGGAGAACCAGCCCAAGGTCCCAGCACCGTGTCTCCACACGGAGGGCGGGGTTCAGGAGTTGCATGTGTATATAGCCTCAATGCCATTACCTTTCTTGTGCTGACAAGGATGAAATTCAAAGCAAAAGGTACACTAGGAGTAATTTCACTGAATTTGTGATTATTGCAACACACAGGAGTACTGTATGCTAAAGGAAATGGAGTGTCCACCTGGCAGAACTAATAGAGGGGGATCTGAGCAAGAACTGAGAATGGCACCCATCACCTGCTTTGATTTACATTTTTTCTCTACAGTAATGGTTAAGAGGCAAACAAGCCTTGATCCTTACTGCTTGTGGTATTGGTGGCAGCAATGGTAAGTCCTATTGGGGACTGTAAGTGAAAGGATGGAAATGGGACAAATATTCTGTAAAAATTGTTCTGACAAATCCGTACCCAGGAGGGGCTGCACTATGCATTATTTCTCCCCAGGTAAATCACAGATCCCCCTAACCTTCCAGGTGTGTGACTGCAGCTGGAGTGTCAGCCAGGGTCCTATCGCTGCTTGCAGACATTCCTTAGAGCAGACGAAACAACACTTCCTCCAAAATTAAAGACAGCAATATTACTTAGCCATGACTGAAGGCAGAGAAATTGAGCTTTGTGTGCTAATAATAAATTGCAGGCCTACCAGTGAGGGCAGGAAACTGCACTAGAAGCACGACACGCGCAGAGCCAGCCTGCGCAGGGCAGCGCTCCGCGCCCCGCGGGGGAGGCGCCGGCAGCGCGGTGCGCTGTCCAAGGGCGCCACCTAGCGAGCGAGCGCCGCCCGTGCGCACCGCGCGGCCGCGGATCCCCCGCGCCTCCGGTTTGCAGAACATCTGCGCGCCCCAGATGTTCGGCCGAACGCTTCAGCCTGCGGTTGCTGGTCATCTGGTTGTTGGAGCAGGTAGAGAGGGAGCGGGTTCATCCTTTAGAGACCACTTATCCTTAGGTGTAGTCCCTGAGCATTCAACGGGGAGATTCACTCTGTAATCTGTGACATAACCTACCCTGTGGCTGCTACAGTAAAATTCTCATTTGGGTAGAAATGTGGAAACGGGTGGCGGGGAAGTGGAAGTGTGACACGCAATTATTTTATCATATTCCTTTTTTTCCCTTTCTCTTCTAACAGGGGTGGGGAATTATCTCAGATATAGTGACTTTGACTTCATTAGCAGAGTTAAGTTTCTTCTCATGGTATAGTACTGAAGTCCCTGGAGAAACTGTGGAATAAAAACAAATTAAATGGGGATTAACCGTATTTCCCATCATGGCACAAACAAGCTTCAGCCTCTTCTGCCATCCTGGTGACAGTGTGTTGGAACCTCAGAGGTTCATGCTGCTGGGGATTCCAGGCACAATCCTTGGTGACTGGCACTTCTCTGGTAGCTGCCTTTCCCTTGTTAACCACTTCTGCACAGGCAAATTGAAAAGCTAAACAAGTTGCCAGAAAAAAAAAA